>JAAXYW010000335.1:0-42402 GCA_036851895.1 Orthonychiurus folsomi | reverse complement strand
TTCCTTTAAACTAAACTTAAACTTTACAAACTAAAATTAAGATTTATGAAACTGAGTTTCGCAAACATCAGATCAGTTCTGGTTGCTTACACAGTACAAATTTTAAAAGGCAACAACTTCTGGTGCAGCGGCTTCAGTATTAATGACTGGAAGTGGTCCTGGATCATAAATAATTTGGGGTGGTGGTGGTGGGTCATAAATAATTTTTGGAGGTAGAGGTGGTTCATAAATAATTTTGGGTGGTGGTGCGGCCTCATATTTAATTATTTGCTGAGGGCCAGGAACGTGAATTACGGGTTGAACTTGTCCAGGCACATGGATTATTTGTCGCCCCGGGACATGGATTATTGGTTGCTGGTTTCTTCCGGGTACATGAATGACAGGCCGCCCAAATCCCTCTACCTGAAATAATAGAGAACGGTGTGTAGCACGACATGTTGAGGCGATTAGGTGATGCTTTGCCTGTGTTTATGTATTTAATATAATGTAAAATGTGTTACCGGGCTAAGATGAATAATGTTAGCAAAAAGTACTAGAGCCACAAGGCGCAACATTTTTGAAAACGTTCTATAACTGAGAGCAGTTAGGAATTGACTAGAAAAGTACTGGAGGTAAGCCCGGGTATGACCACTGCTGTTCGTCCAAACCACATTGAGAATAGATAATTGGATTTATCGTTTGAGTTTCTGAACTGGGTGCTTAGGCGGCTTTAACTTAGATTGTAGTTCACAGAACCGGTATCAGATTTATCAATAGAGAGTCCGGTCAATCCTCCGACTGTATAAAAATTCCAGTACCTGTTCTGCTATTGATTTGTAGTTGAGTTATTTTAGTGTCCTTTCCATGAGCTTGATAATAATTCCTTTTCCTGCAAGGCATCATCTCATTAGTGTGGTTGAGCGGTTAGAATATAGAATATAGAATAGTTTGAGCGAAGACTGAGTTTTATTCCATACCAGCAGCAGCTAGACCATTTCATTTCATTTCACTGTAATCGGACTGACCACCATCTAGCGCATTTTGTATTTTTCGTTTTGCCAATGCGTCAAATGAGTGCTTTGGTGTTCAATCAAAATGAGTTCTGGGTAATGTTTGCATTCCCGGTTCGGGAAATAAAAACCGGGAAACGGGATTCCCGAAATTCATGTCCGCGGAAACCCCGGGAATTGTGTATACCTACATATATACACACATATTTCCCGGGAATTCCGAAAAAACCACAAGTCATCTAATTTAAAAAAATAATTTTATACACATACATTTTAAATCTATATATATATTTTGTATTTTTTGTTTTGCCAATGCGTCAAATGAGTGCTTTGGTGTTCAATCAAAATGAGTTCTGGGTAATGTTTGCATTCCCGGTTCGGGAAAAAGAAACCGGGAAACGGGATTCCCGAAATTCATGTCTCCGGGAATCCCGGGAATTGTGTATACCTACATATATACATACATATTTCCCGGGAATTCCGAAAAAACCACAAGTCATCTAATTTAAAAAAATAATTTTATACACATACATTTTAAATCTATATATAATAACATTGCAATAAATTTTCTCGATGTACAAATGCATGTAAGAGAAAAGAATCAAATCAAACCGGTTTTTGAAATTAAAAAAACATTTGTTCTAGAATTTAGTACAGGTTAGGTCATTTTCCGAGAAATTTTTCGGGAATACAATTCCGGGAAATCGGGAAACGGGAATCCTGGGATTCTCGGGAAACCAATCCCGGAAATGCAAACACTAGTTCTGGGCTATATTAAGCGGTTTGGGAAGGCGTTTTAGTTTCTTGACTTTTCGGCCAAATCTTCGAAAAATTTAATCAAAGAAAAAACTTATCCGCCCCTTTTCCGTATTTAGTACAGGTTAGGTCATTTTCCGAGAAATTTTTCGGGAATACAATTCTGGGAAATCGGGAAACGGGAATCCCGGGATTCTCGGGAAACCAATCCCGGAAATGCAAACACTAGTTCTGGGCTATATTAAGCGGTTTGGGATGGGAATTTTCCCTACCCGCCTTTGATAATTTATTAGCAGTTCTAATGTTGGTCGCCTTCTTAAGGCGTTTCAGTTTCTTGACTTTTCGGCCAAATCTTCGAAAAATTTAATCAAAGAAAAAACTTATCCGCCCCTTTTCCTTTTTAGTTTCTTGACTTTTCGGCCAAATCTTCGAAAAATTTAATCAAAGAAAAAACTTATCCGCCCCTTTTCCGCGGAAGGCTTCAATGTGTTCAGCACGGAACGTGGCTCAGCAGGTGCCCCCTGCGTATTGAGCATAGGACCATTTACAAAGAGTCTTTGATGATTGATCAATGGAAATAAAATTGGAACCATGTTATTTTGTCAATAACATTTAAATTCTAAAGAATTTTTAAAAGTTGCTGTTATATCAGTAATACGAATTTTTGCAATGCAATTGTTAATTGCATTTGAACAATTCAGTCGATTTGTATTGTACTTGCTTGAACCTGATTATTGTGCTTATAACGGTTTGCTGTGCTGTGTGCTGTCTACAGTATTTTGCTTTATTTCACTTCTAGGTGGATGCTTCTTTCAAACAATATGTTCAAGACGTACTCCGCTCACTGGGAGCATCAAATTACGAAGCTGGTCTACGTGCTAACAGCATTTTCAGCTACGAAGGAAGAATTGCGGAGCGGACGCCCGAAGAATCGAATTTTACCAAAGTTAGACTGGACTCAGTCAAATCAGCTGCACCTTCAGTGAGTATTTTTGAAAAATATGCGCTACCGGCATGCTTCCGTTAACGCTATTTTGGTGTAGTTGCACATCTGTATAAACTCTTGAACTTTCTAATGCACAGGTATTTTGGGCGGACATCCTGAAGGCTATGTTTCCACAAGCAAAGATTACCCCAGACACTGAAATACTAATTAATATGGAGTACGCCAAGCACATCTCTGAGATTGTGTCAACTTCGGACAGAACGTAAGTCTAAAAGTTCATAATAATTTTGCATTGTGATTACTTATTTCGGATTTTATGCTTTAGAACTCTCAGTAATTACCTAATCTGGCATCTTACGAGCGCCTCGATGCCTTATTTGTCTAATAAGTTTCATAATGCTCATGAAGATCTTCGGAAGAAAATGACTGGTAATAATTGCTTTAATCAAATTTGTTTATATTGTTCAAATTATATTGTTTAAATGAGTTCATTTAACTAGGGAGCGTGGAAACTACCCCCAGATGGGAGTTTTGTATTGATGAAACTCTCAAATACTTTTTGCGACCAATCAATGCAAAATTGTCGGGTAGTTGTGACAAACGAAACGAGAAAATTGAAAAGGTGTAAATTCATTTAAATGATTTATTTCACATTTTATTGTGCGTGCACTCTAAATACAAAATGGATTCTGATGATTAATATCAAGGTTAACTCAATGTTTAATGCCATCAAGACGTCTTTAAAGAGTCGGATTCAAGAATCCGAGCGGTTTGGTGAAACCTTGCGGGTTTGGGCACTGGAAAAGGTAATTAGGCAAGATAAGTCGATTCATCTGGTTGTTAATCTAGAATTACAATTAGTTATCACATTGGCTTCTAGCTTACGCTAATGACGATCCAAGTTGGGGAAGACGCTAAGCAGAGCCAAATTCTCGCAGAATTGTACCATACACTTGCGATTCAGCCTGATATTTTTGAGAATGTAAAGTCCGCTGTGGCTTTCCAGTTAGGCCAAGAGCAGAAATACTTGAATGGCTTGAGCAAGGTCCAAATTTCTGGAGAGCTCTTTAAAATCGAGTATAATCCAACGACGAATAAGATTTATTTCCCCGAAGCAAGACTTCAAGATGATCTGTTATTGACTAGCAGTTTGTGAGTTTGGTATATCTGAATTAGCGTCATGTGGTGACTTATCTTTGCTTTGTTTCTGAAGGCCACTGTTGTATGGATCAATTGGGGTTGAGCTTGCTGAAACCATTGCAACAAGTTTTGGCTTTAAATCGGGGATGTATTTGAATAATGGAGTATTGATGCCTCCCCATGACCACAAACTGCAGGATGGACTGAATTTGGTAGAGTTTAAGATTTTTTCATGCCACGTGTCCTCTCCTAGTACGTATGTGATTGTTACAAAGTAATGTTTTTCTCGTTTTAAGATTGAACAAAAGCGATCATGTTTGGCCTCATTTTTTCTAAATATTATAATTGGACGATGAGGATTACATCCAGCGCACATCATTGGACACAACTTTCCACTTGGCTGGAATTGAAATTGCCTTAGACACTCTCAAGTCTGTTCTTTCAGCAACTGAAAAGCTTCCTTCTCTAGATTACAAACCAACTGCAATATTTTTTATTTCTTATGGACAGGTTAAATCAAAATACATTTATTCAAGAATGTATTCAATTTATTTGTCATAACAATTCAATAATTTTTTAATTATTGTAGTCTCAATGTTCGTCTCATACAGATGTCTTCCACGACCTGGAACATTCTACTTTCAAAAGCCTTGACCATGAACACAGGTATATAACGAGTAGCAGTAGTTAGCATCCAAGCAACCGGTCAACAAACTTTACAAGTGTAGAGAAGCACATTTTTAATCCATTGTGCCTGTGTGCTCCTTCTCGTTGTTACTTTTATCTATTTCCTAAAGACAGTTTATGAACATTTTCAGAGTACGTGGAGTATTACGCCAATTGGGCGCGTTCACAGATGCATTTGGCTGCTCGAAGACAACAGAAATGTATGCAGACTTCCGGTGCGGCTATGTCTTATGATTATAGAATTCCTGCGTCTCAACGCCAACAGCCATAGCCATAACCTATTGTAAATTTTTGTATGCTTTCACATTCCACCGAATTTTCTTATATTTTGACAGAATTTATAGATTTAATGTTTTGTTTACTCTAATTTATTCTTGTTGTAAAATTAAGCTATTTATCGAACGGGGTCATGGGTGGATTCAAAGCAGTATACTTGTGGTTGCAAAGTACAGCAACGGAAGTAAGAAATCAAATGTTAACAGTGCGATTCAAGTATTGTTATTGTTTCATGTGTGATTCCTATCACCAAAAACTATTAGACGTTGAATTGAATTTATGTATTATTTTATTAGTTTATGACCAGTCTAGTGAATTTAATTGGTGCAAATGAAATAAAATTAATTTATGAGTACATATACACACTATATAATGTTTTGCTCTGATTTTAGTGGCGATTCTAGGGATAAACAATTTGTTCATGACTGGATTTTTAACTGCTGAATGCTGATACTAAAATAACAGGTTTAAAATTTATGAGGCCGGAATTCTTGGGCATTAAGAGCTCAAGATCTTCGTTTTCCGTGATATAGAGTTGCCTATCTATCATCATCATAGGCCTACCAATATTAGAAATACAAGTTTGCCCAGTGGGGTTATGTAAAAGTTTTTAAATATTAGAGAAATCGTACCCCTTGGATGAAGCTAACTTTGGCCAGAAATATAAAAAGCAGTAGCAGCACTGCCGCAGTTTGGAACTCTCGAAACATGATGCGTTTGGATCGGATGTGGAAAAATAATGCCTTGGCTAATTAACCCCACACACGCACGACACAATTAAACATTTTGGCGCTTGGCTTGGGCATTAACCAATTCACTCATTAATAAATTATGGGCCGTCGATTCCTTTGTGGAACGTAGAAATTAAGACAAGCCGACTAATAATTGGCTTCGACTTAAGATTCGCAACAGCTTGCGTGTTAGATCAGTGATAAATTATTGATCCGAATCCGAAGTGGTTCACTTTATCGGGTTGTGGCAAGGCCTTACGGCCGCAGATATACCATCAACATCCTGACAAGAAGCTAGCAATTTGTTTACTAATTTTACTTTAGTCCTTTGTATCCTTTAATTATTTATGCTTGCATGGGCTAATGCGCTTATGTAGACTTAAAGGTGGCTTAATTGACGAGACTAGGATTCATGCTCGAATTGTTTCCGAAAGAAAATGCTATTCCTGCCATCCTGCCCATCTTTGAGCTGAACAATGTCAATTACATAAATAGAAATAATCTTGCAATTTGCAAAGATGACGGCAAATATTCTTGCTATGCTATGCTGTAATGCATGCTGTTATTGTATGCAATATGAATATTATGCCGTAGTTCCAACAATATAAAATTTTGTTTCAATTCAAATTCGTTAGCAAAAAGGGTAACGCATAGGCATAATGCATGGCAATGACAATAATGCATAATGCTGTCGTTGAATACAGCATAGCAGAAGCTGAAACTGAAACTTGTTTGACCCACTTTTAACGCCTAATCATTCATTAATTTCGTAATTTAATAAATGCTAAATCCAACCAAAAAATGTGTTTATTTTTTACTCCATATATATATATAGGTATGCATTACATCAAACATATCGCAATTTCGCAATAATGGCTGAAAGAAAGATTTAACCAATTTGGCAATAGTTCGAATTCCAGGCTAAATAACCGAATTTAATTCATTGTAAGTTTATGGATAGAAATAGAAAGAACCTTAAAGGTATACTAGCATCATCACAGGTTATATTCTAATGAAACTACCTAATTGGGTTTAAACTGCCAAAACATGTACCTACCTACACCTAGTTTTCTTTTCTGTGAAATCAGACAATCAGCATCTCATCTGCTGCATGAACTCCACGCGCCAAATTCAGAATTGAAGCCACTCAAGGCTATGATCAAAACATTTGGAAAACACACACATTGTTGGTGGTGAGGGAGGTAGGTGGTCATTTATTGGTCATCATTTATTATTAACCAGTTTAGCTAATTCAACTTTAGTTCGCGATGGCTTATACGCCACGAGGCCGTAGGCGTCAAGATCAGCGCTACGGCCAGTGTTTTGGGCGACCCAGCAATTCAAGAGGCAAGCCTTGGAGTCAAAATCAAAATTTTTCCTATCCAAGGTTGGGTTGCAAATTTGGAGTTACTCACATTTACATATTTTAGCAGCTGAATTGAATATTAAATTAAATTAATTGGATAATTTATTCCAGAATGGATAATTCTCCGAGATATCCTTTTGTGCCAAATCCTGCACACAATCACAACCAGATTCGCGGGTACATATTATTGTTCAACTGAAAACCTAGTATTAACTATGGTATTAGTGTAACTATTAGTTTTAATGATTCCTTTTGATTTAGTGGAATGCGAATGGGAGGAGATCGCACGCCGAGGGTGCCGCACAGTCTTCCTCAGAAGATTTTAATCCCCAATGTTCTGAAGACAGGGTGGTATGACATAGTACCAAAGAGATTGAAATGTGAAGGTCATGAGTTGTTTCTAGATGAAGAAATCTCTCGTGACGCCTTGGCTTCACTGAAGTCCCACATAGACACTAGAGTTGTTCTCCACGCTTCAAAGCCACAATCGGAAGCTGAACTGATGAACGGTGTTCAACAGCATGGCGGGCTGAACCTAACAATCCAGACAAAACAAAGTTTGGAGGTAAGTTCCTATTTTCACCCTTTGATTCTTTTCAAAATTTTTGCTCCCAATCACCAACTTCTGATTTTCCCTTGCTATTCTGGCTTTCTTGTCTTTCAGTCTGTATCAAGAAGAATGTATGAACTCTTTGCAGCCGGAGGAGAATCTCAAACATTGCCTGTAAAAATTTGTGGCTTCATTACCAGTAAGGAGGACATTGGAAAGCTTCTCATATCATTTGTACAAGAAAAGATATTACCAGAAAAGAAGCAATTCCTTATAAATTACACCATACCTAGGCATCAAGTTACATACATACTAAAGGGAATCAATTTGCTTGGCGGTACGGGAAGTAAGATTTGCGAAATGGTAGGTTTCAAACGTAAATTTTAAGTGAGGATGACGTGTTGCTATTATTGGCTGTGTAAACGATAATGATTGAATTCAAAATACTGTAATACATGACTTTGTTTGGTTAGATTGAGTACACCCGTGAAAAAGACGCAGAATATATTTTCGAGAAGTTTCGAAGAGGAAACTTGTTGGGTATCCTTTTGCCGCTGGATAGAGGTTTTATTAATAACGAACTAAAACTCACTATGAGAAACGTGGAATTTATGATAAACTTTTACACTCTTCCAATGGACCACCGTAAACGGATTTCATCGTATTGGGAAAGGCAAGCTTTTCATGAGCTAATATTTGCTTTGGATATAGTCTAGATAAATAATCAATAGGATAGATATTGTCTATATCCTAGTACACAATCGATAAGGCCTTGATACTTTTTTCAGAATTGAATACTGTAAGCACGTCCACGCTGGCAAGAACCAACCTTTCACCGTTGTGGATTTTGTTACACCCGAAGCTTCCCAAAACTACGAGCTAGTATATTACCGAAAAGGATTTCTTCTTGACAGCGCAACAACGCACAATTTCAAACCGAATCTGGGCAAGGAACTACCAAACTACCCGGTTAACCGAGGAATCACATATTCAGCAAAAGTACAGACGCCAACCGGAACAACGCCACTTAAATTGCTCTCAACACCCAGTGTAGCTCCAGCACCAAAAACAATGTCGATACCCTCAACAGAATCATCGTCGTATCAGAGTGCTGGTACGCAAATAATTGTTAAAACAGAGACCCGGCCTTCTAAACGACCCAGTCCTCCAAAAATAGGAAGTCTTGAGCTCACAGAACACACGTATTTATTCACTAAACGACGAAAAGTTGACAAAGAGCTTGATTATGTACCGAACCCTGGTATGGAACAGCCGACCTCCCATTCACATACGCTTATTCCTTTCTCTGACGTGGTGCTGGAAGTTGAAGACACTTCGGACCACGAAGGACGTGTCGTTTTTGACTATAACCACACTAAACCACACACTTTAACTGCAACTGGCACTGGCACTGCTCCACTAACTTCACTTATGCAATCGGAACAAGGCAGCTGTCAGGAGCGTGAGAAACCCAGGTCTGAACGAAATTATCAGTTTGAAACGATTCAGATTGATTAGTTTATTTAGAAATCAGGTACGCCAACTTCTCCTTAGCTAAGGAATTAGGAGATGGAATTCGATTATTGATTTATTGTTAGTCATTTGATACGTTGAGAATGCTTGATTATCAATTACATTAATATTCAGTGATTGAATTTATGCGACAGGAACCCAGGCGGTAATAATACACAAATAGTCAAATTATTTGTTTAAATAAGCTCGTAAGTTTATTAAATCATTTCCGAGAGAAAGTCGGCTGTGTTACTGCCAGACAGGGAATCATTACTTTTGGGGCGCACTAATCGTTTTCACTTGAGAAGGAGGTGGGATGTAGGGGTTGAATTTTTCCGAAGTGAGTTCTTGCATAAGCCCCACAAATCTTGGTATGTCATTTGGCATAGTGTATCGAATAAACACGCCAAGAAATTTCCTTACACCCTTTTCCCCGTCCTTCGCAAGCCAAGCTTCATTGATCCGAATATTTTCAATGATATTTCTTACGCAAATTTCTGATCCTGGGAACTTTCTATTTTCAAAAAATTCTTCCACCTCCTTCAACTTTGGCTTTGAGGTAAAATTCCCAGCCACTCCTTCAACTAGGCGTCGCAAACCAACTCTGCCACTCTTTAATTTTTATATATTCATTATTATTGGGAACAGCTTTAAGCTGATTGGTAATGGTGGAATTGTTTTGAGATTTTGTTACCTGAAATCGCTCTTTAATAACATCCCAATTGTTTTTGACAAAACGCCAAGTCAGTTCTCTCCCGGATCTAGATCTACCGGCTTGAACGACCAATTCGACCATATCCTCGGCCACAACATCCTTGCTAATTGCAAATTCCAGTACTTCCTCCAAAAATTTAGTTTTCTGGATTGCTCCTAATGCTTTGATGATCCGGAGTCTTTCTTCAGTAAAGTCGCTCTCGCGGTATAACTGTATATAAAGGTAAAATTTTTGAAATTCAAAGCCTGCATTACAAATCCCAACTCAGATTCAAGATTTGATATGCATTTACTCTCAGGAAAGCATTTAGAGTTTCTCGTGTCAACCGGTAATCCGACAAGACTGCCATGTAGATGGTTAGTCTAAAATCAGGTGGAATCCCTCGCTCTTCCTTGAGATATGCATCGAATAAGCGGTTTGCTGTTTTAATTATTTTTCGGTCTCCGAATTCGATTAGACGTGTAAAGACAAGTTGGCGGAGAAGGCGAGATGTGTACTCTAGTAAATTTAGGGTCTTAAAATTCGGAATCGTAATGCCATTAGTGCTTTTGTATTTGCACCTTCGTTGGGTTGTGGCGTCCATCCCAATTTCTCTTGAATTCTTTGAAACACATATCGTCCGAAGGCGTGGAATCTGTCATAGTAGTAAGAGTCTAAGAAGAGCTGGTTCATTTGATCCATTATGTTAGACACACCCAACCAGACGATAAAATGCTGATCGTCAACTTCACTCAAATCTTTGATTGCTTTTAATACCTTCAAAGTCGGTCACCAGAAATGAGAAATTAAAAATCTTTTAATATCCCAAATTTCAGTTTTATTAACTTACATCGCAGGTCAGATGTGATTCGACCAGCTTTGTAGCTTTCCCACATTTCGCAACTCCAAACAGATCGTCTAGATACCCGAGTCGATCCAAGGGAAGAAATTTTACTGGTTTGATTTTCGCCCAAATCGGTGATACATAATGCACTCGGTAGTATCCCAAATTTCCAACATTTAACTTTATTTAAAAGAAATCACCCTCTTAATTATATTTTCACTTTTATCTTGGTTTCCTTTTCCTCACCCGAACATATGTGGTTGGTCCAAATACTTCCGGAACAGTGGTTAGCATCTCAATGGATTTTGTGCCATCAAAAAGTGCACTGTGAGCGATATCCTTGGGTTCTGTTGATGTGCAAAATGAAATGGGAACCATCCATTTTAATTTGTGAACTCTCTCCCTATCTCTGTAAACTCTTGCATCCATCCAAAACGGCTCCATATGAAGTTCAACGGTTCGCTCATATTTACCCTCTGGTTGTTCGCAGCGGACCACAGTAATGATCGGATAGCCCGGCTGTTTAGTCCAGTTTGCCATAAATATTGAAACTTTTTTGCCGTCACTGGATTTCCTGAAATACTGCCACAAATTTCCAGCTCTTGCGTTGTTGTATTGATACGTGGCAAAGAATTTTTTCAATCCTTCTTTGAATGCGTCTTCTCCAATGTAGTCGAAAAGCATTCGTAGTATAGCACAACCTTTCAAAACAGAATATTTGCTAAACTTTTCATCAATTTCTGACGGATTGTCAATTGGTTCCATGACTGCATATGCACTGCTCAGGGAGTCGTGCTCCATCGCTGGAATTCGAACTGCTAGTTGGAATTGCTCCCAAATCGAGTACTCTGGGTGAATATTGTCAATACAAATGTAAGACATTAAGGTTGGGAAGCCTTCGTATAACCAGAGGTCAGTCCACCATTGAAGGGTAACCTTTTTAAAAGTTCAAATTAACTGATTCATTCAGATTTTTAAGGCTTTTATTTTACTCACAAAATTTCCAAACCATTGATGTGCTATCTGCTTTGCCACTAGCAAAGTCACCCGCTGTTTGTTGACAATGGAACTTTCCTTTTCATTTAGTAGGATTTCATCCTCACGAAACGTAATTAATCCCCAGTTATCCATTGCGCCTAACCACAATCAGTTTGCAAAGTCAAAAAATCAATTTCCATTTTGAAACTGACAAATTTAATAATAACCCACTGCTAGGTAGATCCTTAACAGCCACCAAATCCAATTTTGGAAGTGCGTACGCTGTCCCTAAATATTCCTGGTAGAAATTGAAGGCTTTAGCTGCTACTTGAAGAGGATAATGGGCAAGTTCCTTCTTTCCTTTTCATTTAGTAGGATTTCATCCTCACGAAACGTAATTAATCCCCAGTTATCCATTGCGCCTAACCACAATCAGTTTGCAAAGTCAAAAAACCAATTTCCATTTTGAAACTGACAAATGTAATAATAACCCACTGCTAGGTAGATCCTTAACAGCCACCAAATCCAATTTTGGAAGTGCGTACGCTGTCCCTAAATATTCCTGGTAGAATTTGAAGGCTTTAGCTGCTACTTGAAGAGGATAATGGGCAAGTTCCTTTTTTCCAGGATTTGTGTATATTCGGATTTTTATCGTTCCACAAATTTCTTCCAAGAATTCAAAATCTCCAATGATCCAACCAGACAAATGGCAACTCATGAGTGGAGTTCGCTCGAAAGTTTGCAAAGTATGGCCAGGATAGCGAGAAACTGGCACTTCGGTTTTTAATGGCTGTAAAGAAATTTTGCATCAGATTCTACATAACCTTGACTGCTCTGATAAATTGTTACAATTACCATATTAGTTAGGGCTATGCGCCCAGGAGGTACGTGCAAAGAAATCGTGAAATTCGTTTTGAATTCCGGCTCATCAAAACACGGGAATGCATAGCGGGCAAATGTTGGAGAGAAATAAGTCAAATAATTAAAGTCGTCATTTCCATCCGCACCCTTAAAGGGTGAGCGATAAATTCCTTTCATTCCTAAACCGGCAGCCTCCGTATAAGTTCCACGGAATTCAAGAAACAACTTAATTACGCCGACTTCCAGTGTTTCATCAAAAAGTAACCGAATTCTTTGATCTTCCTTGTCCTCTGCAATTTCCGCGGCGTCCATCTGCGTTTAGTTATGCATGCTGAAATAAATTGTTAAATACATTAGTTAGTTTTATTTTGAACTAACCGAGTCTTCAGTTCTTTCATGCTTGAAATATGCTCGAGTAAATGTGAGTCCAACGCTGTTCAATGTGATCGTCGTGGTCGGTGCTTTGAGCTATTACAATTATAAAACGGGTGGAAAAGCGATAAATGTTGTCCAACAATCCAGATTGAAGTATTTTATTCTATAAGGTACTGTCAAATAAATTATTCAACTTACTTTGACTCGAATAAGCTGTTTGCAGAGAAATGTTGGCTTGTTCACTTTCCAACTTGGCTCATATTCCAATTCATAACGAAGTGGAACGATTTCCGCCGGAAGTCTTTGAAATGTCTCGGCGTTTGCAGTGGAACTTGAAGGAGGTTCGTCTGATGGATCTTTGTTAACCATTTTTAAGTTGGCATTTAATTAAAGACACAAACACGTCGTACTCTGCAGGACAAAATTCACAAAATGATTGGGACCGTGTGTTGTGCGTATGGAATGGAATCTTCGAGACGTCTGCCTGTTAAAAGACGAGCGAGTTGTTTTAACTGTAAACCAGCAGTGGTCCAACCAGTTCTGCAAAACCAGATAGAAAAATCAACATTCGTTGCACTGTACACCCCGATCGATTAGTGGTCATACAAGGAATTAACCATGCTAAAAATTATCATTTAATATTTTGAAACGTTAATTGAAGTCGAAGCTTTTGTCTTAATTTAGGCTTGCATAATTTTCCTAAAAATCAACCCTTTCCGTCCGAAATCCTAAATCAGCTTCGTCATCTTTTTTTTGCTTAATTTGCGTGTTTGGTTTAATTGTGCGTTGTAATGTTAAGAGAGGAGCACCAAATTCTAGGTTGGATCTGGATGAGTGCGAATAACCAGATTCTTTTTGCACTCGACACTACTTGACTGGCAGTGCAGGGCATCTTGTGAAATGTTTAAATTTGAGTTGAAATTTCACTTTTATCTGAGGCGATGAGAAAAAGTATATTTTTTCTAGAATAGACATGAGCACATCATCTACCTACTAAATCCATTTTCACCGCATTGCAATATTACAAATCTTTCCATGCTGTCCTGTCTGTGGTGGACGGCTTACAACAAATATTTATGGAGTAATAACAAAACTGCCTGACATTATAAATAAAAGAATAAGCATATCACGAATTGCATTGCCATCCAAGACGAAGTAATGTAATGTACTCATATCTGTGTGAACGACTGTGCTAATATGAGCAATACAATTTTCCATCTCTTGCATTTATCCTTATCTCAATTTTGCATCCCTTGTATCTAATTGTGGGCTCTCAGTAGCACTCTTTTCCGTATGCTCTAAATGCATGAAATCTTGCCTGGTGTTATCCAGAACCTCTTGGCGTAGTCGTATGTAACTTCGTCATTGACATTGAGAACACGATTTTGATCTGGGCCCGCCGCCGCGGCTTCATTCCATTTAAAATTATATTCCGCCCTTAGTTGTTCGAGTTCCTTATAGGACTATAGGATAGTTGAAGTGCAGGGTACTCAGTTAGTATGTATTAGCGTCAGGATTAAGATATTTCTCAGTTATATGAGCAGATCGCGGTTTTGAACTGTCCTTAAAATTGGAGATTGCAAAATGAAGCGGAGTTCGCCGCAAGCTCATACTTCAACTTCCTCCCCCCTGCCGAAACATCACAAAATTTGCAAAGAGCAAACGGCAGTTTATAAAACAGTCAAGCAGAAATTTAAACATGGAACAGTAATTACTTTAATAGCCAGCCCTGCAGAAACTATCGCAGCACTTGGCCCGGGCTTTAGTCTGGTTGACCCAGACCCAGATGACCCTTTTTTCAAAGACTTGTGTTATGAGGTCGAAGCATCGATGGGAATCACTGTTGAAAACAAACCGGTTGAAGATCATCACACAAGTACCGCTAATAATCCTATGGTTGGGGTGAGTATTAAATACTAATAGACATACCCATTTTAAACAGTTTGGTTAATCGATATTATGTATTTCAACTTAAAGCCACAACTTGAAGCTAACCATGTGGAACCGCTTCTTATTACCCTTGTCCCAACTGACACAGAGGATGCAGACTCGGAGGAAGAGATTTCAAGTAACATTGACGAATTGGCTCCAGGTTACACTGATTACGAAAAGAATCCAGCAGAAACTGGCGACGATACCCCAGTAGCCTCAGTTGATGCCAGTGACAAAGAAACTTCAAGCATTTTACAAGACGAGGACATTTTAACTGACTATGAATCTCTTGCAACAAAAAATACAAATACTGCTTCTCTCACATCCGAACATGAACATGAAGATCGTCCACTTGTTGACCTCGTCGATAACGAATTTCCCCATGTCACTGTCGAATATGTGCACTCTGTTGATGCAGAAAAGAATGTTGAAAAAGAAAAGGAGATTGCCCTCCTTCCTGTTCCTAGCATAAATTTCAATGAAGACATTAAGCCCACGCTTTCCTCACAAGCTGAGATAGCTGAGTGGGCCATTAATACTTCCAGTGCTGAAACGTTTGAAGAGTTCGATCTCAAGAAATTACCCCATGCAGCACAAAAGGGGAATACAGCCAAAAATTCAAATGAAGGTGCGGAGGGAGAAGCAGGTAATGCCTCAAACAGGATTTTAGTCATTCCAGAAGAATCTCCTGTGGTGATCAAGACAGAAGACATTTATAGGCCAACTAGAAGCTCGGGACTCAAATGCTTAAAGGACGAAACTTTATCCATGGAAATAACTCGAAAAAGCAAAGTTGAACATGCCAACTTACCGGCTAAACAGGAAAGTGCTACTAGGATTTTGCCGAAAGTGGAATACATGAGCCGAAGTAAATATCGCAAGGCAATGAAAGAGGAAATGAAAGCGGACGTCCCAGACATGAGCATATTGAAAAAACTCATGAAGGACACCTACGATATGCGCCGCGAATTGATTGAGCATGAAGCACCAGTGAAGTTGATTCTTAGAGATTTTCCAGCGTTGAGGCTGCAAAGCATGGTAAATGCAAGATTAGAAAAGTGGGAGAGTCTAGAATGCGTTGATTTGCTTTTACAGTTTTATTGCCCTTTAGATTCGTCAAGAATTCTGCCAGCTTTGCAAATCAGGAATAACAGTGCTGATTCGTTGTCTTCGTTCCACCTTTAAAACGATACTCAGCAAAGAAAAGGAATCTCCAAAATTGGGATTGGAAAGTTCGCTAGCACGACAAGCTTTGGCAGAATTGGACAAATCAGAAACCTCACAATCATATGACCCGAAAAGAGAAAGTAAAAATATTAAATTGTTTAGCTGGAATAATTAATTTAATTCACTGAAGTTAATTTAACGCTAACTTAACTTGATGTAACTGCAGGCCTGAAAATGAACGTATGCATGGTGCTTTTTTGCATTAAACAAATCGGCCACTTTGACCCAGGAACGCTTTTCGTATATTCTAATACTGGTCAAGTAAGTTTAGTAATCGGGATTTTTCTTTAATCAACACACAATGTCGGTAATGGACCATTGTGATGGATGATTTTGTTTCCTATGTTTTTCAAATTCAAAGAGAACTGATTTCATTTTTTCATAAGCACACTTTTTATTATCTAGGAACGAAATGATGTGGTTGACATTCCTGACGAGTCGCCCTTCATCGTTGTCACCAAAGGCAGCTTAGTTGGAGCAAGTTCTTCCTTTGACATTTACGCAGAGAGGAACAAAGTAGTAACCACAAACAACTTCTTTGACGCTATGCTCAACGTTTACATGCTTTACTGGATTCTGTGGATGAAATATAAAGAACGAACCAAGTCAATATTTGAGGCATTTGACGCTATGTTTCCGAATGGTAGGAAGCAAGGACGTGGATTTTATATATAAAGTTAAAACACTTTTTTAGCTCGTTGGGCCCATTTTGTTTAGACATTCTGACCAAAATGAGAACTAATAAATTACGGAACTGATGCTTTATTACCAAATTTGGTGTAATTTCAATTATGAAATGCAATATCTAACCCAGTTGTGCGTATTACTTTATATTATGAATTCCGGCCATAGTTTTTGATTAGTGCTTTACCTGTTGGGTTTAAGAAGTAGAAATTCGGTGTAGAATTTATGCCTATCAGTACGGCGCGGCGGGTGCACCAGCAGATCCCATACATGCATGATTGGAAATCCTTTGTTTCCTTATCGATTTTGATTTTCATCCATTGTAAGCAGGTTTATTTTCAATATTTGGGCATGTTTTGCTGTATCAATATTATTGATCAATCACTACTTTAGTAAAGACGGAGACTTTGACTTTTCTACCATGTTCTCTCATTCTGAATCTATCGGCGTCATGTGAAGCAAATGGACAAACTAACTGCCATTGCTGTCGGACACCCCTGGCCACCACTTCCGACAAATTTATCCAAAAAGGAAGTGATTCGATTCTCTAAGGATTCGGCTAAAGACATGGCGGAATTAGAGGAAGTTCGCGAAATAATTGAGAAGGAACGTCGTCCACTTAAAAATATCTCCGACTCGAAGAAAGTGCTTGTGCCGGAAATTGAGCTCGCAATCTATTGGGACCGACACGCCTACGAGTACAGAAACTTTGTAAATGGTAAAGCAGTCATGAGAGACCTTCCTGTTAGGAGAAATTCAAGTGCGAGCTCAAGAAATAGTGACGAAAATCGAGTGACATTCCAGCGAAATGGTGGTGACAATCACAACTCACAAATTACTGAGAGCAAAGGTAAAATAAACCAGAGTTCGACCAATGGTGGCAATCACTTTGACAATCAGACAACTGGTAGTGGTAATAGGAACAAAGAGAATCCGGAAAATTGTGAATGTGCAAGTAGATTTGATGTTGTACCCGGCAAAGAGGAATCACGCAAAATAAAGGAATCAATTCTATCCAAATTCCCTCCTCATTCCTGCAAACCAAAGTGCTGTGGTTATTGGGACCGGGGTTATGAACCAGAAGCACCGAAACTAGTGAGGAAAATTCCAGACTCTTGGAAACCTGGAGATGCGAATAGGTTTTATGCTATTCAAAAAAATGGGAAAGCGAACGTTGCAAATGATCAGAATCATAATACTCGTGTGAGCGAGCCCCTCCAAAATGGAAGAGGCGAGAAACCTTCAGAAAATTTGGCTCGGATCAGCTCACCTGATTCTAATAGATCCAAACACGGGGAGTCAAAAAATACATCAAATGGAGCCAACGGGTTTAATCAGACATGTATAATATTGAAAGACAATTCTTGCCAGACGAAACCAATTTCTTGTGAATGCCATTGTTATTGCCGTCTGCCAAGAGTCAGATCGAAAAGTGCTGCTCCAAAATTGGTCAGAAACGCTATCCAAGGACAACCAAGGCAAAAAATCAGACCAATTACATCAAAAAAGCGAGTTCGCAGTGAGTACGATGTCAGTTTTAAGAACCCTTACAAAATTGCGGAATCGGAAAATCGTGCTCTGAAGCAGAAAATCCTCAATAAGTGCTTTCAAAGCTCCGTTTTTTAGTTTTAGAGGAAGTGTTGTTTATTGTCTATGTGGATTATGTTTGATAATATACCAAACGGATAACGGTGTTTAGTTAATTAGTTTTCATCTCAAATCCTGTACAAAAATTCGAAACTACGCTTAAGTGCGGTTTTTCAATATAATTTGGAAAGGATCGGGTTGCAGAATGAGGCTACAGTTATTTGGTAAATCTTCAAACTTATAATCCGTTGATTCCGTCACGAGCGTGAATGAAAATTGCTGTATTATTCCAGTTAAGAACAAGAATAGTGTGTCCCTTGCGAGTGTTTCCCCGAGACAGACCCTCTTGCCTAATATCAAAACACTTTACTTATAATTTATCTCGTAAATTTCAAATGTTGTTAGTGCAACTAGTGCTTTGAAAAATAAATAATTTTACCAGTTGAAAAAGGGATCAACCCTTCATTTTTTAAGAGCGTTTTCCCCGAAGGATCAAGGAATCTTTCAGGACGACAATTTTCAGGGTCCTTCCAATGTTCCTTGGAATGATGAGCTCCGTAAATGTTTGCAAAAATTACTGTATTTTTGGGGATGAAGTGCCCTTCCAAAGCTAACAAGTAAAACACAAAATAAATTTTAATCATTTTGCACTGTCCTAACTTCTCAAAATGAGCGTTACATCATGCATTAGTCTAGTTCGTACTTGTATCCTCAAAAGTATTGTGGAAAATGCTTAATGGAACCAAAGAAGCAAGGCGATGGACTTCATTCAACACCGCTTCCGTGTACGGCATGCTAAAACAAATTTTGATCATTTTGTTAAAGTTTTTTGATCAGTAAATCCAAATTAAAGAGTTACTTTGGTTTGTCATCGCGTGTAGGAAGTCTCATTTTGCCAATCACGGAATCCACCTCCGCAAATAGTTTCTCTTGAATCCAGGGCTCCTTGGATAGGAATAGAAGTGCCCACAACAAAGTAGTGCTAGTTGTTTCAGTCCCAGCAATGAAAAGGTCATGTAGTGTGACCCTCAAATTCATAACTAAAGCATTTATTTAACAAAATGTTGTACGAATACTTTCACGACGAACCTAATTACTCAGAAAATGGCGGTTATTTCGATGAATTATTTTTAACTGACTGGCGTTCAACTCAGAAATTTGACGACAATAATTGTTATGCTTCCCAGCGATTACATTGCTAACTTACTTCCCTCTTCACCATAAAAACTGGAATTCGGCTCAGCACGTTTCCATTGGCTGAGATAAACATCGATGAAGTCCCGATTGTCATCATGCGTGTACGTCTCAATGTGTTTGTCAACCTCAGCCTTGATTAAGTTCGCAATAAGTGTTCTGTTTATTCCGAAAGCTGCCCATTTGCCTTTTGCTATCAAATTGTGTTTGGCAGGCCACGGGAGAAAGAAACCAGGGCCACAGACGAGGGCTCCTTTCACGTTCCTTTGTTGCGTTCAAATAGAAATAGCACATTAGCACAGAATTGAGCAAGTGCTAAAATTAAAATGTAAGGCCATACGTTGTTTAATAAACTGATGATTTGCGCAAAGACCGGATCATCCAATTCAAACCGCTGTCCCGTAAGAATGTACCACAGGGAATTCAGTACAGAAGCATTGAATAAGTTTTTCATCTCAGCGGGTTTCCCAACACTTTTTCTGTTAAGTAATCCCATTTGGTATGGTTAATTGTTGGGTAAACCTGGGAAGCTTTTAATTTGAATACGCGCAGTGATTTTGGTGTGTTTGTGTACTTTGTACTTTGAAGTCTTGATTTAGCGTGCTCACAACCTATTATTATCTGTTATTTAATTAATTATCCTCATTAAATTTTTAGGGAATGAGTCACGCAAAGGTGACCAATTTGAATATCAAGAAATGGTAGGGAAAAGCTTCTATTTTTTAATGTTACTTTAATTGAGGGGAAGTTTAGTTGTCAAAGCTGACCTTGACTTTCAATGGTTCAATTAAATGGTAAATTGGCACGGTTGTTAATTCCACGCGACACAGCCACGACTTGCGTGACGGCCACGGCGTACTAGCTTATTGCGTGCTGATTTGTGGCTTTTGGCTTAAATTACCTTGTTAGGATTTCACACCTTTTTCTCTACTAGTAATCCATCAATAATGAATTGGAAGTGACTTACTTTAATTGACCAATGAGTTCCTGGAGCTCATGCAAAAGTAGGCCTTCCATGCTTTCTTTTCCAAATCCAAAATCTCTTAGATTCCGCAGGGCAAAACGCCGCTGCTCATTCCAAGTACTATTCCCATCACAAAACAGAATTCCTCGGTTTTTGATTCCGAGGTTTTTTAGCTCCCAGGTTTCAAAATCAGGCCGTCCCAGGAATTCTTCACGTTTGAATGCTTCAAGGATTAATTTGTGACCGTTTAAGACGACAACACTGGGGATTTTTTGTTCAAATCATTAATATCTAGATTTTAAAGGCGTTCAAAAAATAATGGCTTGTAATTTTTCCACAAATTCTACTTAAAATTTCCAATGCCAATGGAAAATATATTTCCGTACTTCTGACGATATTTCTCTAATTCTCCGAATGTGTTGTGCTTCAGCAAATTGACCATGGATCCGACGAGAGGTAAACCCCATGGCCCTAACACAAAAGGAAAGGAATACGAATTACTATGCCCTGCACCGCTTTATTTTACCGAATGTGCAAATTCACTAATTTTATTTACCAGGTGGTAGTCTTCTCAGGTTGTAATATGTTCTTAATAAGTAAGCGTATTAGAATTGCAGTAATTATAGCGAACAGAGACAGGGAAACTGCACTGGAATTCATTGTCCCTTGCTCAAATCCTACGCACAAATTTTCAAAGCACTCTACACGTTGCAAGTCAAACAATTCAAAGGAACTGCAGTTTTTCCTTAAAGTTTACAATAGATTTAAATGGAAAATGTACTAGGCTATTCTATGAACCAAAACTTGAATATAGTAACTTCTCACTTGCTTCCTTTTTAGAATAAGTCAACTTCACAGAATAAGTAGCAAATAATTAAGTGTGTATTACTTTTAAAAGCACTGGACTCTTCATGTCATGCAACTTCGGTGCACGAAGTGCGACTGGATAAACATCAAGCCTCATCGTTCTCGTTCCTTCGAATTGTTGACAGGATTGAAATCAAGGTGATGAAAGCAATAAAGGAGAAACTGCATGGGATTCTTTATGACTTTATAGGGCTTCATTTTTAATGCAGAATTCATCATCTTTGTGTGGAATACATTGCTGTGAATTGTGAATCAGCTATTATTACGCTTGCATCAAATGCACTTGTGTATCCTACAAAAGCGTAACTATTGAAAGCCTGTACTTTAATTAATCTCATTAATTTGATTTGATTGAATGAAATTTACATTACATCCATTTACAATAACAGTGCACGCCCACCAATCATTAAATTAGAGTCTTGAGATGTCTTCTACTGGAAGTACGTACACATATGTTGTTATTAAATTTTATTATTTTGGCATTGCCGTTAATTATAGGCGTTGCACCAAATTAGAATTCAATTATGGTAGAGTTGGCCCGCAACTAGTTGGATCCCATGGGATGACGGGAAATGTGTCGATTGAAGCATTTTTCTTAAAAACAACTGTCACTTGCCCATCCATCAGCAGATGAAGGTGAGTTGGTGGTTGAAGTTCAATTTGGATGGATGGGACTGGTAATACTTCAGTGGGATATGTGTACCAGTGGTGCATGAAGTTGGTTTTCCATCCAATTGAAAATAATGTTTCGGAGCCAGCCACTGGGACCAATCGACCAATCCCCCATTCACCAATATTCATTTGAAGGAAACTCTCGTCTACGGGGTCCAGGGTAATTGTCATATCACCTGTGGCACAATGGAAATGGAACTTTTAATGCAGTTCCTCACACATCGCCGTAATTAAAAATTACAAATTTACCAATCCCTCAACTCACTCACCCACTAATTCATCTCCGTAAAATCCGAGAACATCGTCGAATTCTATTTTTGTATATTTGGGAATTGGTTTCTCAATATCTGCTAATTTGCTAGCCCGACTTGAAGCCATTTTTGAAGTTTGGATTGCATTATCGATGTCTTCATTCGTAAGTTTTATATGATTTTTAACGTTTTGTTCCAGATTTACTTTGCTCGGATCTGATTTGAGTCAGTCAAATTTTATGAAATATTGTCACTATAATTATAAGCGCGTTTGATTTTTCAAGGTTATTTTAAAAGTTACCATTAATTATGTCAAAAATTGTTGTGGCCACCACATCATGCGTGTACGGAGAAGCAAGAAGCGCACCCGGTCCATTTGAAGCAAAAAATATTCCGATATTTTTTGTAGGAAAGATGTAGAATCCAGCGTGGTAAGGGGGCCAGTATCCTCCATGGGTTATTACTGGATAACCTGCATCATTGGAATTTATTGTTTTACATTATTACAAACATAAATGGACAACTCATCCACAACTGAGTGAGTTGAGTTATCACTCGAAGCAAGGCTGATAATAGGGCGACACTCACTTTTTCCATTATCAATCAGTACGTAGTACTTATGCTTTAGAATGCTAATTTGAGAATTTGACGTACCGTTATATAATGCCAAATCAAATCCTAGTCCATAGCCATAGGTTCCACTCGGTCGACTATCGCTATCGGACATTTTTGCTTGTAATGAATTGAGCGGGTTTGAGACTGTGTACATCCAGGATAAGGCTTCCTGATTTAGAGAAATTACTGCAAGGCTATTCAACAATTCAAATTGTAATTTACTAGGATCTTACGGCTGAAACTATTTGTCTATCCCCGACTTTCCCTTTATTCAAATGAAAATTAGCATATGCAACCATATCATTGGCGGAAGCCAAAATCCCTCCTGCGCCCACGCCAATATCAATTCGCCTGAATTATCAGAAAGATGTTCATGTGTATTTCACCGAATGTATTCAAATTCGACAATTTGAACTTTTTAAAATTACCTTAATAATCCACTATTGAATTTATGAATTTGTCCATTCAGTTGATAATAAGATTGTGACATGTTGGGCAGGTCCAAATAACTAGCGGATGCATCAATAGTTGTGGCGTCTTGCATTCCAATGTCACGCATGAAACTTCTTATCTTGAGAATTAGAATTTATTTCAAGATTTAAGTCATTTTCGTGTTATTGGTGCAAATATTAAAAACATTGCTGCTCACCAACTGTTCCAGTGGGATACCTTCGAAGCTCGCAATTAATTCTCCTATGAGGGCAAAAATCCGATTATTGTATCGATATCCAGTTCGGTGTCCGCAATCCTCGGTTAGGTATCGATTTCGACTGAAATTGGAATTCAAAAGTATAAATTATTTGCAAAATGTATGCTTGCTTATTAATATTTTCGTTAGCATATTAAGCTTACTAGCTGTATTCACCAATGCTTTTCATGCTACCAAATATCAATTCCATGTCATTGTGCAGAAGACAAGTGCGGTGGGAAAGCATATCTCGGAAACTTGTGTGCTCAGCTCGAAACCTGGACATAATACAAAATCCGAACATAAATTATTCATGCCATTTTTAATCCCTGTAAAAAGTATTTACGTAAAGCAAAAATTATGTTTTAAGACCTGTCGCTAAAAGTGATATTAAAGTTGGGTTCCAGTGCAATAATCGGGACATCCAACACTTGCTCTCCCAAATCCGGAAATTTCTCACTCAGGATTTTGACCACAAGTACACCCATAAAGCTCTATGTTTTAACCAAACAGATATTGAGTGAAATTAAAAATGCGGTAACTTTGTATCCTTACTTTTGTAATTGATCCAATTGAAAACAGAGTATTGTTGGCTGCATCGATATCATTCTCAATGTCACTCTTCGCGTAGCCTTTTGAAAGAGCTACTTCTCCGTTAATCAATACTGAAAGTCCCATTCCGGTAACATTATTTTGTGGAATAAACAAATTTTGAATCAAATCTTCAATCATTTGCAATTTCTCTGGGTCAAGGCCACTGGAGCCACCCAGTATTGTGAGTCCAAGAAAAATAAATAATTTGATTGCCCTCATTTTTAATTTGGAGCGGTAAGTATCCTAAGACTGACCCAAATGTCAATGAATAGATTGGGCAAATTTAACTACGCCTGAATTTATAGTGACATTATGTGGCCCTGTGCTTTTATACAATCTCCTCTCTTGATAACAGTCACAGGCACTTGGCGCAGAAATTTGTTAAATAATAAATTGGCATATATATGATTCATAACATTAAAGCAGTCGTTTAAGTGGCGCAAAGGACACATTGTGAATCATTCGGTGTCAAATCTGTTGCACTTGAGATAATAATTAGTTTAAAATAATATCCAATTATTTCCATTGATTGGCTTGTACTCAATAAAATTTGAGGATGGAAGTCTAAATGAATCATCATACATACTCCAATCTAAACATATTCCAAAGAATATTTGAAAACACATGTATAATATGCCTTGTACCATTGCGTATCATATTGGCAAATGGTAAGACGACAAACACGTTATGCAGTTGATGGAAATATCGGCCACAGCAAGCCAGTGATATGTAACGATATGTACGTGCGGGTCGTACAACAACAAACTGTCATCATTTGTGTTTTAGTAGGATCTATTTATTTCAAAATGCAAATGGCATTCCGGCATACGTAGCCAAATTTGCTGCGTCGCTGCGTGTAGATTATCTGGCATTAAATTTACTTCGACTCCATTTCACTCTCTGCTTCGTTCCTTTTTTTACGATTCTTGTTATAATAAAATACAAACTTTCTACAAAGCCCTAACTTTTCGAGTAGGTTTTTAGGATATAAATTAATGCCAACAAGCTTGTGATGCTGTCGTTAAAAAAGTTTATTTCGAAGGAAAAATATAGATACTAAAGGTGTAACCACCAAATGTGAAATTAATTACTTTTGTAGATCTCCAACATTCGCCTTCGTGTAAGGTTAGTACACCTGGAGCGAAGTCAAAAATAATTATTTGCTTGTTAGCTTTTAAATTCAGTAGTTTGACCAGATTNTAGTTTGACCAGATTCCTTCTCTTACATCAATGAAATTTGAAATACATTGATTTACACATTCCCAAATTTCTTTGGTTTATGTTAAAACACATATAAAATTTCATTTCATCACTTTTTGGACTTGACTCGCGGGACGTAGAATATTGCAAGTCAAATATGGACTGGTGGCCACTTGAAATCATTCTAATAACACTGTAAGAAAATGAATGTAAACTAAGAACGGCTTAACTAAAAAAAACACCTTAACCATCATTGTCGCTTTCATCATTAAATTAAATATTTGATATATTTAGTGTATTGGTGCTGTTCTACTTGTGTTGTGTTATATGCGGGAGCTTTTGCCAACCAAAAAAGAATGCTTCAGCTGGTATGTCGTTGAGCAATAAAAACTAGCTAGTTAATTATTTTTACATTAATAAATTATTGTAACTTATATGCTCTCCTTCAGAAACCAACCGAATTCAGTATTTGCCAGGACCAGGACAGACTAGGCGGGCATTTGTGCAGGAACAGATCGGAATCAGACTGCACCCATTGGCATCTGCGCCCCCAATGCCGGCCTCTGCTCGGACACCTGATATTTCTATCATTTACCAACAACCGCCACCTTATAATGAAGTAGTAGTGAGTACTACTACTAGCTATGCTTCTGAGCCAAGAAATTGTAGTGCTGATTCCGGTATACAAGCGCCTCCTTCGGTACTTTCTTTGTAATTCACTCCCAGTGTGAAATTTTTCGTTTGCATCAAACTAAGATAAAGAATAAACTTATTTCCACGCCAAGAATGACTAAAGCGGTTTATAGAAAATGTTGTAGAAGCCGATAAATTTGAAAATTTCCTGTTGTAATGCATAAAGCCGCAATGCCTTCAACCGCAAATGTTACATACCAATTGAAAACCTTTTGCAGACTCGATTTTCCTATTCCTGCAGCTCTGAATCACTTTTTGTGGTGATTACACCAAGGATTAGTTATTGACTGCAACTGCAACACCTATGTACACATAAACCAGTTAGTAGATTTAATGGCTCCTGCTGGAATATTCATCGTGTTCAGGTAAGTTAATTATTTTATGGTCTCTACTACATTTCGTTGCGTTGCAGTGAATGTTCTTGGCTGGATCTTGCCACTACTTTTAAGTATAACAATGTATTCGTTTTCAACGGAAAATGCATTATCACGTCAATGCCGCACCCACGCATAGTGTTCAATTCATAATAACAACTCAACTAATACTCAACGCGTATGACAATTGGATTGCCATTGCCAATAATTTCAGCGATAATGACCTAACCTTCGGGTTCTGCGTTACACTTTTAATTTTGATGGTTATGCGCGGTAATGCAGTAGTAATGTTTTGTTAATTTTTTGTTGAATTGAACTGAATTGCTGGCTCGGATTTCCAGTATCTGCTTGCTCATCATGTTTTCTCTATTTCGAACGTGCTGCGGCCCACTGGCTGGACAGGGACCAGGTGGATACTTAGGTAAGTTCAAAATGAAGTCGAACTCAGCCTTATTCCCATTATACAGTTTTCAATTAACATTTTTAATAGTACCAGGACGCTTTACTTTTCACCCTACGATTAATCAACATTTAACTAACGCACATATGGTAAAGCACACGACGCACGCGCATGAAACTTCCACTTTTGGAACGATGCACGATGAAAGCAACGTAACGATTGAGCATGATTATTCCTGTGACACGGGGACAGCAGCGGCGTCTAACAATGACTGTTGATCATGGGTTTGCAAGTAAATTTTGTGATTAAGTCCTAAAATTAACTCCATCAATCTTTAGGTGATGTTTTAACTGTATGTGTAGAATGGTTTTTACTTCAAATCATTAAACTTACAGTATAACAATTCCTCAGCTTCCTTGCCTGTCGAGAATAGATCACATTTTTAAACCTAATTATTAATTTAGCAAATAGCGTCGCACAAATGAACTGCAAATTAACAATTAAATGCACAATAATGAATACTAGATGAAGCCTGAAAGCAATAATGCAAGTGTGTTGAAGAATACAAAAATGTCAGGAAGACCTGAAAGCCAAGCGGCTATGCTATAACTGCTTCTTCTTGACTATAAATTAAGGAGGCAAAATATCTGAAACATTTCCCATAATCTTATGTGAGGGCATCCAGGCTTCCCCACTTCATGCATACAATGTATTTATTACCTTTATCAAAAGTGATAAGAAAATTGTCACGAGGGACTCAAAGTCATTCACCAGAAAGTATGTGTACGTAGTTAAGTTTGTGTGTATCAAGTTAGTATTTGGCTGTTAAAGTCGTGTGTTTCTAACGTCTTCAAAATGCCATCTTCAATTAAGCCCTCCAGCTATTCTGGAATTTGGAAATTTCCAATGAGCACGGATATCACTTCCAGGAGTCCTATTGGCTGGATTTTAGGTAAATATTTTTATTTACATTGCCGTATAGTTACGTGATATTACACATTTTCATTACGTCATTTGTATATTTAATTAGGAAAACGACAAGACGATGATATTGGCCCAGATTTATGGAGAGTACATGACAAATTGTATAATTTACAAAGTTTTATAAAATCCCATCCTGGCGGATCTGAATGGTTGGAAATTACCAGAGGCACGGATATAACTGAAGCATTTGAATCTGCACACATTGTTAATGTGGAATTTGTGGAAAGAATGTTGGCAAAATTTTACATTCGGAAAGCAAATCAGCCACGCGTGTCTCCTTATACATTTAAACATGATGGATTTTACAAAGTTTTGAAATCAAGAGTGCGGCCTTTGTTACAGGTGCTCATTGTAACGTAACTTTAACAATCACAAATCCACGGCCGGGTATTTCTTTGCAGGAAACTGGTACAGACCCAACAACTCAAGCAAAAGTTATACAAGATGCCCTTGTCATCTCCTACTTTACTCTATCCATTTTCGCAACAATATATGAATCGATTTTTCTTCAAATTATGACCGGATTTGTGTTAACGATGGCTATAATTGGGGGCCACAATTTTGTTCATTTGAAAGAGAACTGGAGAAAATATTATTTTGATTTGGGATTTCTTTCCTCGTACGAATTTCGGATTACGCATGCCCTCAGCCACCACTTGTATCCAAATACAGTAATGGTAAGGAAAATATGTGTAAAAATTGCAGAATATAAATTACCGCGTTGTAATATTCTTTGCATGATTGATGCAGGATTTTGAAATGTATATGCTGGAACCATATTTCAAGTTTTTTCCAACGAGCCCGAAATATTGGATTCAACGGTTTGCTCCTATTTTATATTCAAATTTCTACTATGCTGTCGCATTTCATTTGTTTCTAATTAACCGGTGGATGTCTATCCTTCGAGGAAAGCAAAGTTTACGCATTGAATATTTACTATCAATCGCGCAACTCTTGATATTTATTGTGCTATCCAGCAATTTTATTGTGAGTTCACTTTATTTACTATCATGGTTATCTGTTTTCACTATATTTATATCCGTTGTGATATTTAAGGGGGGATTGATTTCCTGGTGTGTAATCAACGGTGCTTCGTCATATTTATTTTTGCTATGCGGAGTCAATGCAGGTCATCATCATGTAGATGCATTTCATGATGGTGATGAGGCGAGGGCTGATCCAGACTTTGGGTAATGTCAATAATTGTACTAAATTAAATGTTTGTTTCATTATGCATACAAATGACGTCAAAATGCAGACTTTGTCAACTTGATGCTCTGATCGAAAGGACAAGTGGAATTGAAAAGTACTTAATTACAGCCTTGACCAGTTTTGGAGAACATTCCTTGCATCATCTGTTCCCCACTGTCTGCCACTCAAGGTTAGATAAGATAAAACCCATCTTTTTGAAAACTGTAATTGAATTCTCAGAAGAATTTCACACCGCGACGCAATGGAACCTATTCCTGGGAACATTCAAAGTGCTGGAACGAATAGAGCCAAAGCTGCGAGGCAAATCGAAGAACCAATAAACCCATGTGTACGCTACATATTTTCTTCTGACTAGAAGTAGAAATACAAGCTCTTGTTACTGGCATTATTTTGAAAGATACATATCACATATCTATCTAATGATAATGATGCATTCCTTACAATTGAAAATAAATTCATTTCTAGAAGCTGGAACTAATTTTCTTAACTTCGTGATAATACACTTTGTGGCAAACTATTATTTAGAATTAAGTCAATTTAAAAAAAAAACTCTTTTTGTATTTGACTTACACTTAATTTTATAAAACGTATAAAATTGTAGCCATGGTAACCGCGTCTAACCATCCTACCTTTGAATTTTAACAAGCGAACACCACACAAACCAATGACTGCCACTACTGATGGCAAATGTGTTTAATACAATTTTATATCCTGTTTCCCCCCACTAGTTACTTTTACTTTGACAATAACTTAACGAGCCTAGAAATGAAGACAATTAACAAAATTGGAGTTATTCTCGGAGTGTCTATTGTCGCTGGACTGTTAGGGAGCTTTAGAATTACAATGAAGCCTTCTTTGATGTCGGCGGCAATCGGCATCAAGCCAACAAAATTGGGATCAATTGCAGGAAACGATGTCCCGTCCAAATTTTGGCAATGTGCAAAGGGAACCACCGTTAAAGACGGACAGGAATGCAAGTCAGAGAATGAGCTCATGGAATCAATTATAGAACGAACAAGAAAACCAGGATATATCGTGGATGGAACTATTATGAATTTACACGTAAATAGTGCATTTATTTATTTCTAGTTGCAAGTTACAACTGCTCCTCATCCTCAACTATTTGTGTTACAGAGAAAAGCAGAAGATTATGAATGGCTGGCAACTCAAATGTGCTACTCAGATTGTATAAATGGCGTATGCACTTGCCCAGAAGACGGCTTTGAATGTTTATCACAAAAGCCAGCGAGGAGGGTGGACTGCAAAGCCGAAGCTGAGGAATACCGTAAAGAAAATTTGGCGCAGAGTCGCAAGGAATTAGGTGCAGAAGTGGTAGAATTGCTCGCTGCTGCAGATTCGGCAATGGACGCATTGAAAGAATGTACAAAGAATTCTGCTGTAACCACCGGAGGAGCGTGCGAATCGCAAGCAAAAAACGGAAGCAGTTCATTTCGCGATACATTCATTGGACACATTGGAAAAATTCTGTTTTTTGATTATGAAGAGCATGTAAGAACCAGAGAAATCAAACTTGTATTACCTTCGGTAGAAATGAATAATAAAGCCCAGTTCATTTGAATCCAGTTTACGACAAAGCAATACTTGGCAATTGAATCCCAGCGGTGTTACATGGGTGCCAAATGTGAAAATAATATTTGCGTCTGCTCTGATTACTTCAGTTTCAGCTGTAAACTGCACACCCAGGAAAAGACAGTATGCTACATGGAAGCTGAGAACGTAAGGAAAGCGTACGCTGCATATGCTAAGGCCGTGGACAAAAGAAGACTTGTTGCTTTCTTCAGTTCAATTGACGTGTATCACATTATCCTGGGAATGGCAATGTGTGTAGTACCTTTTTTCATTTGGAAGTTCATTGCCGATTCGTCATGATCATTTAATCACTAATACAAAAAGTAAAATTGTTTCCGCCTCGTAGAGTCGTAGAGTCCGACAATAAAAAGCTAACATACATTTTTAATCAGTAGCCCAACATTGTATGGCCAAATTCAAATTTAATTCAAGCCTCGGAAGCTTGATGAATGACATAATATTCTGTATATATAATACGGATTACACGTGGCCTGCGTTGCATGTAATTGTTTCGTTTGGTCTGGTCTGTTCATATCTTAGAAAACGAGACTAATACCAAGAATTAATCCAAAAAATTGACAACAGCGTAATAAGTTACACATAGCTAGCTAGCATTGTCTCATTCATTTGATAACCAGACTCCCATAGTCTTCACCATAAAATGAGGCGTGCAGCCGAGCAGGTTTCAAATTGAGTTTTTCCAAGGCCGTGGACAAAAGAAGACTTGTTGCTTTTATCAGTTCAATTGACGTGTATCACATTATCCTGGGAATGGCAATGTGTGTAGTACCTTTTTTCATTTGGTAGTTCATTGCCGATTCGTCATGATCATTTAATCAATAATACAAAAAGTAAAATTGTTTCCGCCTCGTAGAGTCGTAGAGTCCGACAATAAAAAGCTAACATACATTTTTTATCAGTAGCCCAATATTGTATGGCCAAATTCAAATTTAATTCAAGCCTCGGAAGCTTGATGAATGACATAATATTCTGTAGGCACTATATAATACGGATTACACGTGACCTGCGTTGCATGTAATTGATTCGCTTGGTCTGGTCTGTTCATATCTTAGAAAACGAGACTAATACCAAGAATTAATCCAAAAGTTGACAACAGTGTAATAAGTTACACATAGCTAGCTAGCATTGTCTCAATCATTTGATAACCAGATTCCCATAGTCTTCACAATAAAATGAGGCGTGCAGCCGAGCAGGTTTCAAATTGAGTTTTTCCAAGGCCGTGGACAAAAGAAGACTTGTTGCTTTCATCAGTTCAATTCACGTGTATCACATTATCCTGGGAATGGCAATGTGTGTAGTACCTTTTTTCATTTGGAAGTTCATTGCCGATTCGTCATGATCATTTAATCAATAATACAAAAAGTAAAATTGTTTCCGCCGCGTAGAGTCGTAGAGTCCGACAATAAAAAGCTAACATGCATTTTTAATCAGTAGCCCAATATTGTACTGCCAAATTCAAATTTAATTGAAGCCTCGGAAGCTTGATGAATGACATAATATTCTGTAGGCACTATATAATTACGGATTACACGTGGCCTGCGTTGCATGTAATTGATTCGCTTGGTCTGGTCTGTTCATATCTTAGAAAACGAGACTAATACCAAGAATTAATCCAAAAAGTTGACAACAGTGTAATAAGTTACACATAGCTAGCTAGCATTGTCTCATTCATTTGATAACCAGATTCCCATAGTCTTCACAATAAAATGACGCGTGCAACAGAGCAGGTTTCAAATTGAGTTTTTCCTAGAAGATGCAAGACAAACAAGTTTTCATAATTGAAAACACGTTGGGTTGAGGAATCTGTAGAGTGTTTAAATGTCCACAAGTTGAAGGAATTACACAGAGTGGATTATAATCGCTTTGATATAAAGACCAGCAGTAATAATAAACTCACCAGTATCAAAATAAAATTATTGTAAGCAAATCAAATTGTATTCAAAAGGCTGATCAAACTTTTATTAGTTTTATTCGAATTTAATTTGGTTTTGTTAAGGCGAAGACAATCCGTACATCAGAAAATTAAAGGAAGTCGTGAATAGGGTGTTCGCCTTTGTATATCTTTCCGTGTGTACGACCGGAGACTGCAATTTATAAGCAATGTCTACGTTGTTTTAGGCAATAAAAAATCCATAATCCAGGGATTCTACAAATTCTAATTCAACTTGGTCCAATTCCTAATTATAATAATATTGCTGGAGGCTCCCTTCATCCTTCCCCAAAAAACTGAAATTTCCCTCCAGCTGGGACATTTCTCTTTGACGTTCAGTTGCAACTTTTTTTAAAATGGGTGCCAGTACTACTACGAACAATGACCTTGAAAAAAGATATCCGCAGACTACAAATCCGGAAGACCCGGAAGCAAATTCTCCAGAAAAACTTCCAAAATTAGAAGTCTACGCCACAATTGTAGCCGCTACTTCCTTCCTCTGTATTGGACTCTTTCGTGCTTACACATCTCCAGCCCTCCGGTCCATGAGAAATGAAGTCGGGCTTTTGAATTCCACAGTCATTTCAGAAAAAGAGCTTGTAACCTGGATCGCGTCAACCCCAGCCTTGGCGGCATTCTTTGGTACGATCCTGAGCGGACCACTTCTCCAGTTTTTCGGAAGACAAAGAACAATAGTGCTCCTTTCTATCCCATACATTGTTGGATGGATTCTCATCGGATTGGCAAATGGAGTTGGCATGATTTTGGCTGGTCGGATTTTTACGGGCTTCGCTGGCGGCCTCTCAACCCCAGCCTCCCAAGTTTACGTCAGTGAATGTTGTCGTGCAAAAGTGCGTGGAACCCTCGGTTTTTTGCCATCAATGATGTTGGCTTTGGGTGTTTTACTTGGATTCGCCGGTGGAGCCCTTAATTTGGAATGGAGGGAATTGGCATTTGTCATGGGAGGATTTCCCGTCATTTTACTCGTGTTGTCATTTACAATTCCGGAATCCCCAAACTGGCTCCTCCTCCAAAATCGGGAGGAGGAAGCACTCAGAAATATGGTGAGGCTTCGAAAAGGAAGTGGAATCTCCTTAGACAACGTTCGCGGAGAAATGAATGAGATGAATGCTATTATTAATCTGTCCAAGAAAATGGAGGGCGGGAGAATGAGCGTCGTTGGACGAATGAAATCTTTTCTCAACATTTTGTCTGGAAAGGACATTTGGTTGCCGGCAATCATTTCCGTTGGACTCATGGCATTTCAACAGTGCTGTGGAGCAAATTGTGTTATACTTTATTTGGCATTAATTTTAGAGGAAACTTTGCCAAAAACTGTGGGCTCGGATGATTTACATTCCTATATTGATCCCAATATCGGGGCAGTGATTGTGGCAGGAGTGCAAGTTTTAGCATTTTTTGTTTCCCTCCCCTTAATTGATAGACTGGGACGAAAAGTTTTACTTGTGACTTCTGCAGTTTTAATGTTTCTTTCACATGCGATGATGGGAACTTTTTTTTATTTACTGAATGGGGAATTTATGACTAGAATTTCCACTTGGCTGCCGATCGTCTGCCTCTCGCTCCTCATTGCATCCTATTCCATTGGGTTTGGTCCGATTCCGTTTTTAATTATGTCAGAAATTTTTCCGTCTCGTGCCAGAAGTTACCTTTGTTCTTTAGCATCATTCGTGAATCATTCCACACTTTTTGTCACCCTTTACTTGTTTCCCACGCTCATCACTTCGATAGAGCCATCATATACTTTCTGGATGTTTGGATTGTTCTCGCTTTGCTCTGTGATTTTTGTTTTAATTATGGTCCCAGAAACTAAGGGGAAAACTTTGGCAGAAATTGAAAATAGTTTCAGTCCTCAAGATAGTACAAAACTTTAAATGTTTAGATGGTACCTCAAAATGCTATGTATTATATTAAAACAGCTAAGATAGTTATAACACTAAAATTATAAAGAGATGAACAAATCATAATAAAATGACTGAAGGAGTGTGAATAATGTGTGAAGCACAATTAGCAGCACTGAAGTAATGTTACATCGCGGCGGGTGAGTATTAATTCAATGTTTAGTGTTTAAGGCACGAATTGAATTTGGATTAATTGGATAAAAGAATCTTTGTATCAGTTTTGAATATAATTCAACAAGAGAATACTTTATTTAGCGTGAGTAATAATAATAGACTATTATTAAGTTGACAAATAAACTCGGCTTAAAGTAGCAAAAGGAATTGCGTAAGGTCAAAGGTGGTACGCATGGGTTGTCAAAAACAAAAAGTGACAATTCGATGCTCACTCATCTGATTCGACATCTTCATAATCCTCATCATCGCCTCCATCGAGTTCACTTAGCGTCAGGTCATCCAACATTTCTTCCAGACTGATTTTTGGTCGATCATCCTCATCCTCCGTCTCTGTAGCATCGCCAATCTGGGCGGCATTATTACGTTTCTGATCTCGATAAATATTGACAGATTCACGATACGCTGGATCTTCCTCAAGATCCAACAGGAAGTCGTCGTAATCCCTAAACAAAACAATGGTATCAAAGGGTTAGTATAAAGTACAATGCAAATGGTATTGTTAATAAAATAAAATAAAAAACCAGTCCTACTTTGTAACACTCTCCGACTCATTTTTCGGAAGAAAATGTCTAAGCTTCCAGCGCCTTTTTTGTTTCTGATCTGGATATGTTTTCTTGACAAGAATTATATCAGGAATCGTATCCGGTTTCATCTTGTCAAAATTAGGATCGTTGACGTTTGTGTTTCCCATGTCGAACCTAAATACGTGACACACGGAGTGTAATAAAAAATCGAGGACACAAATTATTCTCAACACTTTGCTTACCCAAGCACAGTGTCCCCAACACTGAGAAGATGGCCCAAATGGCTTCGACAATGAATTGGCGTGTCTCCCATAGCATTCGCCTTCACCACATAAATATCGGCGGGCACATGCTAAAACAAAATTTCAAAGTTTCAAATTGAAAATTTTGAACAGGATTCAGATACAAGGCATCTGTTTCATAACTACCTTGTCCGAGATGGCTCCTTGTCCACTAAACCTAGGTCTTTTAGGGTTCAGTTCGACGTCCATAACAACAAATTCTACCAAATTCCGGCAAGAACAAAGCGTTCCAAACGGAGTTCTCCAAAATGTCACAGCTGGAATTTCTGCAACTTGAGCGCTCAATGGATCAATTATATGAATGGAATTCGTAACTCGGTGCACGACACAGATTTGGCCAATGCCGCCCAACTGATGAGCTAATCTGGACGGGAGACAAACCACTGAGTCTTTGCAAATTGGGACGATCTCAACACTATAAGTGAACTTGTAGTTGTAAGTATTGCTGTGAGTGTCATGCGATATTAATTTCTTGGTGTGCTGGTATTTGCAAGGAAGCATTTGGCTCAGAAAATCCACTATTTTTCGAGCACCTTGCTCATTCCCATAGTAAAAATCTAGTCCATCTAAATTATCAAAAAAGATGTGTTTGTTATGCATTTAAATTCGAAAAAGCACTCGCCGACACAGTATGTCGCTAATTTCTCCAATAAATTCATATTAAACTTACCATGATGTGGTTTTACTCCGTTGGTGTTTTTATGAGCTTTGTACTTCAGAATTAACTGCTCCAAATAGTATAATGTTTTCTTATGATCTGCCTTTTGTCTAACTTGCACCTGTATCACAAAAAACATTGGTCATCCTTACAATTATTTCATATCACGCACAAACAAACAAGGTGAATCATTTCTTCAAACATCAAACACAAGGTGAATCAACTTACCAATGCTTTCCAATAGTCTTTAGCATCTGCCCTACGACATTCATCACACATTTGTGAAGCGGTAGTGTATTCTACAGTAAAAATCTGTTGCAAAACGGCTCCACCCATTACTTCAGCCTGTACTGTTAGTTTCACTTTGATTCTTTTCGAATGTGGCTCGGTCCAAATAAACCCGGCGTCAACAAGGCGTACTTTATTCAACCCTTTCAATTTTTTCAGACATATTCCCAGTAGCTCACGGGATTCCAAGCTGGCCTTCACCCACTGTTCTGGTGGTTGCAAATACCTAGACAATCAGTTAATACCGTAGTTAGTGCAATGTGTAGTAACTTAATTAAAATATTAGAATAAGCAGTCCTCCAATCATAACTTCATAACGAACTCACCTTTCACAACCCTTGCAGAATGACAACGTGGCTTGTTTCGGAATTCCTTTCGTGATGTCCACTTGGCCACGAATACATGGTACACACATATTGGCCGCATTTGGCTCAATCAGAGTTCCACATTGGCAGCACAATCTATTCAATTAAACAATGCATTCAAATTCCGTCTCTGAAAATATTGCATACAAAATAAATCTAGCAATTAAAGTAATTTACTCACATCTTTCCAGGCTCCGTTGCGGATGCCGGCTCCAGGCTGCCAACTGGCACATACTCCATCTTCTGAAAATATTGCATACAAAATAAATCTAGCAATTAAAGTAATTTACTCACATCTTTCCAGGCTCCGTTGCGGATGCCGGCTCCAGGCTGCCAACTGGCAAATACTCCATCTCGCACTGATTATACAAGGTATTTAGTTTAATATAGCAACTCCTTGACTGGAACCCAGTATAAATTTTACCCAGCTCAAATTGCTCAAATCCGGCCAACCCGGGTACACGAGTTGTGTGTTTAAATTCTTGCGGCATAAAACACCTACTCAATGTTGGGGATGTTCAATGGGGCTGGGGGTGGGCGATGCGATGATGCATGCTTGTGCCGTTTTGGCCTTTGTTTCAGTCTAAATGCAGAAAGCAGAAACGGTTGGTTGTCAAATTAATTTCTTTCATTTCTCGATTTGAATTTCATTATTTTTCTAACTCGGAATTGTTCTGCAATGTTTTGTTCAACACAAACATTACATCCAAGAGCAGCACAGCTCGGTAGAAGTTGAAAACATGTGCTGGAAAACTTGATAAAATTACTACTGCTGCTTCAATTATAAAATCAGCTGAAGATTTGAAAATAGCTTTCTAACATTCTGTAGAGACAAATCAACAAATCGGAAACCTAAACTAGAAGACGAGTAATTTTTTTTAGTTTTTTGAAGAAGTATTTTGCATCGACGGAAATTTTTGTTAATTACCTTCATTATTGGGACTTACAGACTGTTTTCCCGAATTTGGACAGTAATTAATAGGCCAAACAGGCTTTCTATGCTAGTGACTTCCAACTGAAATGCAATCAATGGCCCTTGATATCAGGATCAATGCGTAGTTGATAATTTGTGAATCATTCTGTCAAGTGTGGGGTGTTGTGTGGGCTGCTAAATTATCAATGCTAGCTAATAATGTATTTGGATTTGTATTGGGTGAGGTGGACAAGTGTTTGTCTCATTACCCGATAATCGTAGGTTATATAAACTTAGATTATTTGCGAAATTTCATTTAGAACTAAAGCACAAAAATAATTCAGCATAAAAATGTGGTCTTTCGCCCTACCAATCCTGCCGGTTCTGGCATTATTGGCCACTTGTGCCCATTGTTTGGATCCTGTGCAATTAAGATTTATTGACTATTTGATTGAGGATCTTTTTATCCCCAACAATAATGCAACGGGTGTGGGTCTATCAGTGACAATAGATGGAGAAGCAGTTATTTCCAAAGGATATGGGAAACGGGACATTGAGAACAACCTCGACGTGCAAAACAACACATTGTTTTTGATTGGGTCAATCACCAAAGTAAGGTCTTGGTCATTTTTGTAAATAGGCATTTGGTTATGTAAACTATTAATTTTGTTTGCAGAGCTTTATGGGAGTCCTCGTGGTCAAAACTTTAAGTGAGAAATTTCCTACATATGGAGAAGCAGTTTTGGATCTCCCGATTGCCTTCTTAAATCCAAGCTTTAATTTTAATTTTAGCGATAGGTAAAAATCAAAAGAATCAATCGCCTACAAGGAACAAAATGAGAATTTTTAGAAATGCTGAAAAATTTCAGATTCCGAGCTGAAACTACAAGTTTTCGAGATTTATTATCGCACCGCACTTGTCTCACGGACGGAATCGAACTGCTTTTCGGCTCAATGAAGTCCGCACAAGAATACAATTAGTAAGCTACATGTATATTTATTTGCAAATAATTTTAAAACAATGGTAACTAATTCCTTTTAACATACATTCAGCCGAACTCGTTATCAGACTCAAATCTGTGGCCATCGCGCAGGGTACTATTATAATAATGCTTTATTTGCCCTTGCTGGTGAACTAATTGCAAGCATCGAAGGCACACCCCTAGAGGATCTGGTACGCAAAGAGCTTTCGAAAGTTTTTTTAAAACAGTATTTAACAAGACTAAGATTGCCTCTTTAAAAATCAGACACGAAATTTTATGCGTGACATTGGAATGACAGATTCCACAACAATCGATACGTCAGGGAGTTACGAAGACTTGCCCAACATGGGTCAAAGCTATTATCAGCGTAATGGACAAATCCACAAACATAACATCAAAATGCTGAAGTAAAAGTTTACACTTTGCATGCATGATGTGTTTTAGCTCAACCGTCTGTATTTTTTAAACCTTAGGCGAATTGACATGGCACTTGGTGCAGGTGGTATCATATCTACACCCACAGATATGGCGAAGTATGCCAATTTTCATTTGAACAAAGGGAAAGTTGGAGACAGGCAAATTGTGTCTGAAGTAAGTTTGGCGACTTTAATTGCACTACGGTTGACAACAAAATTCATTTCCTGAGATTGAGAATGTTAATGTTAAAAGGAAGCACTTTCTTGGATGTATAAAGCAACGAATTCACAACCGTATTTGCAAGGCAGGCAGGATGAAAGCGAATTTGGTCCGACTGGAGGTTATGCATACGGCCTGGGTCTTCAATTGGTTCTTTATAATGGTTGGAAGTCATGTCCTAATAAATTACAACTAGTACATCAGGTATTATTAATGCAAACCCACTTTTAGGTTATTCGCTAATTGCACACTCGGGGTACTGGCCGCCCTACAACTCCGGGTTTTTCCTTTTCCCTACACAAAAGATTGGAATATTTTTGTCAACAAATGGACCAGGACTCCTAGGATCCCCAATAAGCCAGGATTATGTGGCTTTAGAAATTTTCAATATTATAACCAATGGTACAAGTTTACCAAACTTCACACAACACATACTTCAAAGTAAAAGTTTCCTACTTTAGGTGCGAAGGAATTGCGGAAGCCAAATCTGTCCAAGCCGTTGAAACTTACCTCTCAAGATATTGATGCGACAACTGCCGCAATCAAGAGTTCACAAATACGTTTCATGAAAGCCAACCATAAGATGGCGAAAAGTCGACAATCAAGAAATGTAAAAGTTGAATTTGATGACGTCATTGGCGTTTACGGCGAAGAACTGGCGGGTAATTCCTTCAAATTTTACCATACAAGATGGAAATTTTTAACTTTTACTTATTTTACAGGTGACCTTACAATTACCATGGATCCTAGTGACAACAACTTCCTTCAAATGAACTACGGACAGTGGGGAATCGGCAGATTGTTTCCAATTCCCGGTTCCGAAACAAAATTTTCAATCGGATGGAAAACAACAATCATGCAACACTTTTACACATACCCACAACCACCACTGCCACCAGTTTTCTCTGTTGAATTCAATTCTCCATATTCCGTTGACCTTTTAGCGGACGATGTCCCTGCCGTGAGATTTATGAGGAATGCAACTATTGACACATTCCCGGTCATACCATGGGATCCGACAAGTTGTGCACCAGCACTACCCTCCGTTTAAGAGCCATCCATTAATTGTAGGAAAAAATTATGTAACACGCTAAAGTCACTTGTATGATTGTATGCTTCAAGTGTGAATTCGCAAAATAGTAAAAATCATATGAAATAATGCTTATTTTGTCGAGAAAAGCAAGAATTTGGCTTACTACTACTACACTGAATAAATTTCTTGGGACTCATTGTATTTTTGTCTTCATACTTCTTGCTAATTGACAATAAGGCTTCATACATTGTCCTTGATGAGTGACTATTTTGATAATTTGAAGTCAAGTGTGGCTTAGGCTTGATGTGATACTAACAGTGTTAATTTTTTTGGGATTGTATTATTACATGAGGTAGACATATAAGTGTTTATTCCGATCGATTGGCTTGTCAGTCCATGTCACCACCAGATAATCACAAGTTATATAAACTTGAGTCCTGACTTGATATACTTAATTTTTGGCGAAACAGAAAGAACAGAACTCCATATAAAAATGGAGTATTTTGTCAAATCAATCTTGCTGATTCTAGCATTAGCAACTTGTACCCAGTGTTTGGATCCCATACAATTGAGACTAATTGATTATTTAATTGAGGACAGATTCATCCCCAATAATAATGCAACTGGTGTGGGTTTATCGGTGACAATAGATGGAGAAACAGTTATTTCTAAAGGTTATGGGAAACGGGACATTGAAAATAACCTTGACGTCCAAAACAACACATTGTTCTTGATTGGGTCAATCACTAAAGTAAGTTCTTGGTCATTTTTGTAAATACGCATTTTATTAATAATTGAATTATTAATTTTATGCTCAGAGTTTTATGGGTGTCCTCGCGGTCAAAACTTTAAGTGAGAAATTCCCTACATATGGAGAAGCAGTTTTGGATCTCCCAATTGCCTCCTTAAATCCAAGCTTTAATTTTACTTTTAGCGACAGGTAAGTATTAATTAAAACAAATGCAACGTCAGAATTTTGTGAAATATTAAAAAAAAAATTAGGTTTCGAGCTGAGGCTACAAGTTTTCGAGACTTGTTATCTCACCGTACTTGTCTTGCAGATGGCATCGAACTGCTATTTGGCTCAATGAAGTCCGCACAAGAATACAATTAGTAAGCTGCAATATTTATTTCCAAATAATTTAAAAAAATGACAACTAATTCCTTTTAACATACATTCAGTCGAACTCGTTACCAGACTCAAGTTTGTGGCCATCGAGCAGGGTACATTTATAACAATGCTTTATTTGCCCTTGTTGGGGAACTAATTGCAAGTATCGAGGGAATACCCCTGGAGGATATGGTTTGTAATTTACTTTTGGAAGTTCATTCAACTGAATTAAATTAGTCTAGCCCTAATTTTTTTAAAAAAAGACACGAAATCTTATGCGCGAGATTGAAATGACCGACTCCACAACAATCGATGTATCTGGGAGTTACGAGGACTTGCCCAATATGGGTCAAAGCTATTATCAGTTTAATGGACAAATTTACAAGCATAACATCAAAATGCTAAAGTACAAATTTGCTTGTTTATATAGTCTTGAATTTAACCGTCTGTATTTTTTAAACCTTAGGCGAATTGACATGGCACTTGGTGCAGGTGGCATTATATCCACGCCCACTGATATGACAAAGTATGCCAACTTTCATTTGAACAAAGGGAAAGTTGGAGACAGGCAAATTGTGTCTGAAGTAAGTTTTGCGAGTTTAGTATTACAATATAATTTTCCTGAGATGCTGGACTGCGAATGTTTTATTTCAAAAAGGAAGCGCTTTCTTGGATGTATAAAGCTTCAAATTCTGTACCGTTGTTGACCGGCAGACAGGATGATAGCGAATTGGGCCCGACTGGACATTATGGGTACGGCCTAGGTCTTCAATTGGCCCTTTACAATGGTTAGAGCTTATATCATGATTATAATAATTAGTTGTTCATAAAAATATACTTTCAGGTTATTCCGTAATTCAGCATGGAGGGTACTGGCCGCCCTACAATTCTGGGTTTTATCTTTTTCCTGCAAAAAACATTGGAATATTTTTGTCAACAAATGGACCTGGACGCCTACCATCACCAACTCATGAAAATATTGCTTTAACAATTTTTGATATTATAACTAATGGTACAAAATTTACTTTTTTGGCAAAGCTTCACACATTAGATTTTTTTGAAATTATGATTCCTCATTTAGGCGCGAAAGAGCGTCATATGCCAAACCT
>JAAXYW010000334.1:7810-42489 GCA_036851895.1 Orthonychiurus folsomi | reverse complement strand
TAAAGCGCCGCGCGCAGGCGCGCTGTCGCAATCGTCTGAAATTTGTATCAGAGATCCACATTAAGCTAATCTTTCCAACGACGTATCAAGCATATCTGTGAGACTTGTGGTTCCATCCCCAGCTAGGGGGGCAATACATACTGGCCACCCTGTACGTGCGTTGACACTAATTATACAAAGGGATTAATGATCTGCCACCAGAATTGGAATGATTAACACGAGATAGACACTTGCCGATCAAAAACATACACATTTATTCGTTTTGCTATAACATTCCTGACCAATGAGTGAATCGATAGATGCCAATATTACTAATGTAAATTTACGCATGCAATGATTTTGAAAAATGAAGATTGGATCTTGAATTGAACTATATTTATTCAAATAAGCACACAACGATTACATCCTCAGCTGTGTTAGTCTGGCACATGAAACCAAAGTATAAATATTATAAAAAGTTTAGGCCTGGAGTAAAACAATCCTTTAAGAAAAACGTAAAAATATTCTACAACCCCTGAGAATTGCTTTGCAATAATTTTATGTTTAAACGCGGAGAACTACTTAAAAGGGCTTTCCGGCGATATAATTAATAAAGTGTTAGCTTTAAGTTGGCAATAAAATGGATATTCGGGCGGAATCCCGTTCAAGGATCAAAATTGAACAAAGCAAAGATGAAGCAAAAAATACAGCCCCGCTAAGATTTCAATGTAAGTTATACACACACGCGAGCTAAATTAACTAATGTTTTCTATTATATTCAATTCAATTGGTTGCAACACTTCCAATTTGTATCTTGAAAGTACGATTAACCAATCAAGACGCTAAAGCAAAACAGAATGCTTAAGCATGTGTGTACGATCTGTCCCTATTTTGGTCTCTATCCCAGGAGTCAAAGTGCCTAAAATATTTTTTGAGTTCTTTCCCCTTTTCAGGTTGCGGTTGGTCCCCTAATTTTCTTGGTAAATTTCTTATTCTCCCTGTTGTATCTGGACGCCAAGATGGCGTAGGTCGTTCATAAACACTTTCGGTTGCTCTTTCAGAGTAATTGTCCCCGTTTCCAATCCAGTGACCTGAACGGGTTTTTGGTCCAGAAGTGGGAACAATAAACTCGTCATCGTAAACTTGCTTATCCGTTAAGAATGGGATATCAAAGTTTCTGGACGACGATGACAAGGATATTGCATAACTTGAAGCTCTTGAATTTGTTCCATGTGCATTATTTGTGACAGAGCTCGCCGAATGCACTTGTCTATTCGAGTTGCGTCCGTTGGAAACAGCTTGGCTAAACGCTAAGGAGCTTTGAGGATGGTCATTTGTTGAAAAACTCACACTGGATATTTGTGATGTGGCCGAGTTCTCTGCAGAGTTCTGAGTCACCGTATTCAAAGTGTTGAATGCGTTTTGCCCGAAATCTCCGGTGAGGTCGGTTGTCATTTCCGAACAACCGCGTGGAACAACTTTCTGTAAAACATGAGAGCAAGAATTCAAAATCTACTATCAGCAGGATCAAAAAAAATTATGATTTAATTTACCGATTGAAAAACTATTCTGCGGCCTTTTTTACCAACATGACATACAACATTTCGAGTGGCTTGTGGATAATTATCAACTGGCCTTGGAGAAGTGCTTGTGGTGGTTGTAGTGGGTTCAGTGAAACCCTCTGTGCCGAATGGTTTTCTATAGTAATTGTTATTGTAGTTGTAAGACGGTATAGATGCTGCTGCCAAAATTAAAATTATATTGTAAATTTTGAATAAAATGCCGATACATTAAAATGCTCAAATTTGAGAAGTCTTACGAGGAATAACTGTAATTGTGAATGAACATTTTGCTTGGTTTCCACTACCATCCCTTGCTTCATAATTTATCAAGTGCTCGCCAATTGCAAGAACTGTGCCACTTTCATGCGATTTTTTCAAAGATGTAATTCGTATATTGTCGGTGAATATTGGTTCAATCCAGTTTACATGCCGGGCGCTTTGTCCTGGACTGAGCTTGACGGTAAAAGATTCCGGACATTCTCTAACTCTTGGAGGGTCAGAATCTGAAATTATATACTTAAGTTATATATTTATTTAGAAATTAACATATTTAGACCAGATTTTCTTCCAATGTCGTAATAGTAATTATCAAAGAAACTTTGAAATCAGAAAACTGAGACTTACCTCGCACGTCAAGCGTAAAAGAGCATTCTGCTGAATTGTTTTGAGGTGCGGATGTTCTGGCTCTGAAACTAATTCGATAGTTTCCAGGTCCGATTTCCGTTTCCAGACCCTTGGCCCAAGAGGGCTCAGAAGTTACTTGTCTATTATTCCGATCCGAAAATTAGAGCAATTATTGATTCAAAAGTGAAGGAAAGGGACAAATTCCAATACCTCCACCAATCAACATTCGTCTGTGGCTGGGGGATGATAACATATGCTAAGCTTGTATTGAGTGGGACGTCAACAGCAATATCATCTGGGCACTTAATCCACGGCGTTTTGAAACCTGAGTAGCAATGTTAAAATTAAATTGTAATGGAGTTACATATTAAACATATAAATCAAGCAGAGCTGAATGAATTAGAAAGAAAATTGGATGTAAATTTTCGTACGATAGGATATTTGAATAAAACTGTTCCGAGTTATAGGTGGAGATTGAGTTGTAGTCGTGGTGGTTGTAACGGATCTAAACGGAATTGAGTTGTAATTATAGTACGGCTTTCTAGTCGTTGAAGGGGCTGTGGTGACAGGTGCCGGGAATTGATACTTTGGTCTACCCCAATAGTCAATATTATCAGGTGGCGTAGTGTATCCATTTGTTGGAAAATATGATGGTTTCTTCGGGTATTGCGTTGTGGGAGGTTGATAAAAGTTAGGACGAAACGAGGATACTGGGAGATCATACGGAGCATAAGTTGGCTTCAACGGAGCCCCAATAAAATCTATCCCTTCAGGATTTAATTCGGAAATTACATTTGGGACAACGCGAGGAATCTCATTTGAAGGCGTTGTCTCAGAGTTAGACAAGCCGATGTCAAGTGCCTGGTTGTCAACTTTTGGAATTGCTGAAAGTTCAAAATTAAAAACCTTTGTACATATTTTAAATTGTTCCTACTTGTACTCTTGTGTGTAGTGTGTAAGCCCGTAATGGAATGAAGGAATGCGGAGTGTATAAAAACAAGATGCGCTATCTCATTACCTTGACAGAATCCATTAGTCGTGCCTTGCCAACTTCCATTGGGTGCATTGCAATGCAGTGTGTATTGTCCTTTAAGCTCAAATCCTGAGCGACAACGCAGTTCACACATGCTTCCTGGTGAGTAAGTCGTTTGTCTCAGTCTCCTCTTCAGATTACGGCGTTGACGGAACCGGAAGTTGTTATTCCTTAGCGAGTTATTATTATTGCCCCGATTACGCCTGGCAGTCCAATCTTGAATCAATCTCCGCTCCAGCTGACTGTGTCTGTGATGAATCCCGACTGGGCTCCGAGAACAATACAAATATGCAATTCCGGAACCCCTTGGAACTGGAGGTGTAGGACAATTCCGTATCGGTGTATCGTTGTCACTCTCTGGAAATGATTGAGGAAACGGAGCTAGGGTAGTTTCTAAAGGAAATGCTCCAGGGGAAAACGTTTGCTTTGGGCGCCATGGAATTGCCGGTGCACGAGTTGTTCCCAATGTAGTGGCTAAAGTAGTTGGTGCCGGGGTTGTTGTAGTAGTCGTAGTCGGGATCGGAGTTGTTGTTGTGGTAGTAGTAGTGGTCGTAGTTGTTGCTGGGGTAGGCCTCAAGATGCAAGTTCTTTCATCCCTACTCAAGTCGTACGCATCAGCACAGGCACAATAATAACTTCCTTGTGTGTTCACACAATCGTGATTACAACCCCCATTTCCAGTTTCACATTCATTGAGGTCACGGCACATCCTTTCATTCCTAGAAGATAACAACAAGTTCAGCTAGGTGCCACAAGGGATCAAACGTCGAACTTGGGAAATCTTGGGTTTATTTTTGCTGGATTCGTAGAGTCTACAGAGCTCTATTAATAAACGAAAGAAATCCGAACCTGAAATCCTTGATAAACCCTGGTGAACAAGTACATCGATAAGTCCCAGGCAAGTTGGTGCATATTTGTGTTGAGCCACAAACGTCCTGCGTACACTCATCAACATCTGCATAGGGAAAGAGTTCGTGCCATACATTAGACTTCATTTACGTTTCTTTGACCTCATCTGACCCCCACAGTTTCATTCCGCAAATTTAAGTAAGCAGGAAATAAATTCAATCTTAAGATTGTCTACAGATGCGAAGCAAAAGAAAACACACAGCTCAAGCAAAAAAAGTCCGATGTTGGAAATCTGAGGGATTGACTTATTCAGAAAAGGATCGGAGAGAAGGGGCTGGAACAGGCATTAATTCACAGTGAACTAGAATGATTTTGGGTTGGGATTTTTTTTAATGTGTGAGTACTCATGCTAATACGGTTCCTCCAGCACGTCACACGCAAACTATAGGGATCTAATTCCTTGATAAATCTTCCTTCAACGGAATCGGCGTGCGAGGAGGTAGAGAAATTGTCGGGGTTTAAAAGCGGAAGGAAAATATAACCATCACAGCTGCACATTATTAGCACAACATGCTCTGAACATGAATAAAAACACGGATGAGTCAAGGAATACTTTGATTTGAGAAGTCGTGAAATGGGTTCGAAGGCTAGCTCTGGATTTCCGCGGAACAAAAGCACCGGGTTCCGTTCTCTTACATTCTTCACATTATTTGTTCAGTCCTCTGTATTTATATTGGCCTCGCAAATTGAAGGAAATTAATTTGCAATAGAAAAACTAGAACCCATTCAATCATTTTCAATTAAAAATTCTTTGGCACTTGAAACGATAAAACCAGTTGAATATAAGTGATGAAAACGACCAGTAGCACAATTTTGGTCGAAGCGACGCGAAGAGTTATGAAGTGCGTGTACTGTATTGTATCTGAGTGGAAGGGAAATGGTCCGAAGCAAGATGTATTTTTATGAAAGGACTGCCTGTTATGATCACAAATTTCAAAGTTAATGAAGGGGAACGCTAGCAATTTGTCTATATGAAATGAGTAACCAAATTGTAAAATGTTGCCACTAGAATTTGGATTATTTTACATTAGCCAGCAGAAAGAATAGGGTATGCTTTAACGAAAAGAAGAAAGCAAATGTGAGTTAATTGCTAGATAATGGCTTGACTAGTTGCAGAATGTTTACCCAGACACTCCAATCCATCCGCGGAGAGCTGATATCCTGAAAAACACTCAATTTTGGCTGCTGGCTCTTCCCTGCCTTTGGAGTGAGAATGAAGAGAAATCGATCCGGAGCCAAATGTTTCCTTTCTTCCAAAGTTATTCTCAGGAAGATCATCTTCTTGCGAGGAGGAACTTGACTTCTCCTCCACATCAAAGATACGATTTTCTGAGCTGTCAACTTCTGGCACGTTCGTTTCACTTGGTTGAAATGTCGGAATCTCTTGAGATGATTCATCTTCTCGGTCAAATGCGGGTGGTGCTGGCGTCGTCGTCTCAATAATCCTATCTCTTCTCTCATCTTCCCTTCTGTTCTCCGGCACTTCATTTGACGACTCGGGCGAAGAGTTTACCCCATCACCCTTTCTGTTTTTGTCATTAAAACGTCTCCCTTCATATCTTTCCTCTTCTTCTTCTTCGTATTCTGTCGGAATGTGCTCCGGTATTTCAGGCTCGATTGTTTTTTCAGTCGTTGATTGGATAATTTCGGTTACCCTTTCTCTGCTCTCGCCTGACTCCTGCGAAGTAGGTGGTCCTGTCGACTCCGGATTCTCATACTCCGGCTGAGGATCTTCTACTTCGTACTCATCTGGGTTAATCTCTTCTTCATGTGTTTCTGGGGGTTGTATAGTTGCTTGAAAGTGCTCGGTTTCCACAGGTTTGCCCTGAATTTCTTCGGAATTTTCAATCCCCCTTGGAGATTCCGTTGATGGAACTTGTTCTTCACTTTTCGGCAATTCTGTAGCCATCTCAGAAACCGACCCTTTGTGTTCTGTTGTAGCTTCGTTCTCTTCCCCGCTAATGGCATTATTCTCTTCGTGGTCTTCATTGGCTGAAGTTGTGAAATAGAATTAAATACACTCACTATTGCAATATTTTGAACATGTTTTAGCCTGAAGAGCACTAGCTGGAGAATACAAATTTTTGTGAAAAAAATTTAGCTAATGAAAAATTAAACCCAATAAAGATCACCCTGATATGTTGCTGAATTTAATTAATGGCATGTAAAACAGAATAATATAATATTTCACCTTCATAATTGTTTCGGTGACGCTCATCGTGGTCAATATCTTCACGGTAAGTGTTGGGTCTGTGGTACTCATTTTCGCCACTAGTTTCTTCAGACAGCCTTTCTTCTGAACGAGAGCTCTCTTCATTGTTGTCTCTTCCTTGCTGGTCTTCTTCATTTCCATTTGAGATGCTATCTGGAGTTTTAGGGTCTACAGTGTAACGCTCCAAATCATCTCGCCCACTTGGAACAATTTCCTGTTCAGGAATGTTCGAATTTTGATGCTCATTCTCTCTTTGAGAATCGATGCGATGTTCTTGTGAATCTGCTCGCCCTTCTTCCAAAGATTCTTCCTTTCTAGTCTCTTCTTCCCCTTCTTCATGGGACTCGTGTCCACGAGTTTGCTCTTGCTCTTCCTCCCTTTCTTCTTCGATCACGTCACCATTGCTTTCGGCACTCCTATGTTCTGGTTCTGGTGCGGATGTTGTTTCATGGGCTTCGGACACATCTACATGTACCTCATCTTCCGTTCGTTCCTCGCCATTTTGTTCATGCTCTGGTGCATGCCTTTCAGTGTGTTCTTCCTGGCCTTCCTCCTCATTTCCATTTTCGTCATAAGTTTCATAGTACTCATCCTCGCCTTCACGCTCACGATCTGGTCTTGCCTCATCTGTGGTTGGCTGCACCTCTTCAGGGGGAGCCTCAGTTTGAGTTTCGTTTTCAGGCTCCGGTTCCGGCTCTTGCTCTCCTTCAGGCTCGGATTCCGAAGGAGTTGGTGCTGGTGATTCAGTTTCGCCTTCTTCCTCGTACTCGTACTCTACCCCTTCTTCATAAGAATCTTCCGCCTGACGGTAATTTCGGCGCAACACAGGTTCCCTAAAATCGTGACAGATTTCTAAGTTTGTATCGGTAAAGAACTGGCCGAGCAATTTACACCTATCATATTATTATCATTGTATTATTTTGAAAAGAATAGTTTTTTTTTAAATTTGCTAATATATTTAAAATGGCGACTCTAAATTGATAGGATAGAATTGCGTTGCACAAGGAAAGCTTACGCATAACCAAAACTCCAAGACTTTGTTTGTTAGTGTTTGTCATTTTCTTTGTAGTTCGCAAACTTTCTCGGTGGCAGTTTATCCTTCAAGTACGAACAGGGGAAGCCCAGACTACAGCGTATTTTCTTAAGCAGAGCAGAGTCGCTTTCAATATTACAGGGACAAAACACTCATAACAATTTAATGAAAAGAGATGGCCGGGGGTCTATGGTTGACGCAGAGTTCATTGCCATTTTGAGTGCAAAATAATTGACGGCACTAAATGATAAAAGCAAAGGTCGTGTAATTTGTTATTATTTTGCACTTATTGCAAAGAAGACTGAAAGGAGAAGACTCTTTCTCAGACGGCTCGGCTCGCAAGTCGCAAGACCATGTTATCTTAAGTGAACTTTGCGCTTTTATGGTTAATAGATTGTTACTTAATAAATGCCATGATTTTTATTGATTCCTCATTTCGAACAATTGTAAAGTCGTATTTCATGACTCCACTACCGAAAGAAATTCAAATTGCCTCGCCAAAGAAAGTAGACCAGCTTTTGACAGAGACCAGTAGTAACAAATTTATTTTTATTGCGCAATGAGAATACTGACTTGGTTCTTGCCGTTTTTGCCGTTTCCTGTTCACAAGTTGTATGCATATCAAAGCGATGAAGGCTTTTTTAAAGCAAATAAATGCATAAATTACAATGCAAGAAAGAGCCTTCCTGGGCTGATTTTGCAAAATTGCAGAAATATTTTTGAACCTTAGCGCAGTGCCTCTTTACTATTTTTGAGAAATATTGTTTGAATCTTAGCGTAGTTTGGTTTATAAACCGTAATCGGTGAAATTTATTTTTAGCTGCTCACATTTCTTGTTAGTATGATGAGTAAAAAAGAAATAACTCACCCTAATTTCAGCTGTTCACGTCGATGCGTACGGTTTTGAAGGTGAACACCATTTGGACGATGATCTTCCCGAATAGACGCGTTAGTGTCAGCTGTCAAATAAATCATTCTCAATTAGTTCGCTTTAGACTGCATTACTCCTTCGGTTATTAGATTGTCGAAACAGTTGATAGTATGACCATCATATTTTAACTGGACAACCTTACCTGCAAGGAAAACTATACAAATTACTGTGACGCAAGCCGACTTTGTCAGCTTCATTTTAATCACACAGGAAACACAATTTAATTTAATGCCCTGACAAATTAGCCCGTGTATTTTTCAATTGTGGAAGGATAATTTAAACAAACAATGTAACAGCCCAGCGAACAAATTTGTAAACTTTACAGGATCTCTGCTCGAAGCAACGCTCAGTGAGGAAATGATTCTTCTGTGAACTTGCAAAAGTTCAAGAAACTAAATGTGTCAACAAGCCATTTTAATCAAACTCCTTTCAACCCACTACAGGCCATAAGTCAAATATTAATAAAGCCAATGACGCGAAAGAGATTATTACTCCGATGCGTATATAGCTTTAATTTTTTTTGCAAACACCTCAAGAATTATGCACGTTGTTCCTGCCGGGAGAGCTTCATGAGAACTACTGCGACTCTTTTCGACTGAAAAATCAGTTTTATATTTAGCTCACGCATCTCTCGTCTCTCCTAAATATAGAGTCATCGCCCTAATCTCAATCTCAACTTTTGAGAGGGTTTACACAATTTTCTTTATGAAAGATTGTGCGGGGTGTTGTTCTCTTCCGTAAACAAATTTTTTATCAAGTTCTTGTTCAATTAAATCATAAGCGACACTCAATTAGACTACTAATTTTTTCTTCAAAATTTGAATTTCACAATTGCTGTTATTTGATTTGTCACCCTGTAACAGAACAGTTCAGTGTTAAACTCATCCCTCCAAATAAATTGTATTTACCTAGCAAAACCGTGGGGCAAACCGTGAAAATTTTCACAGTTTTAACTTGAAGTTGTTCATCCCATTCTACTACTGTTCATTCACATTGGCTTGTTCTCGAAGAAACGAAATAAAAAGAATCAATTTTTTAATAGTGATAAACTGGGGTCCAAGTTTATTCATTTGTACGACAACTCTGATTGATTAAGGCGGACGGACATATTCTAGAATTTAAATCTCACCAGTAAACGCCATATGTTAAAAAGTTCCTAATCCGACAGGAAATGTTAAAGCCAAGGAAGAAAATACATATCAGGACGCAATATCCTAGCAAATAAATATCTGAGTTTGCGATGCACTGTTAGGATTGTGCATAGATATGGCAGCTTCAGTGTAACTTTTTTTTCTCCAAATATATTCTTAAGAATACACTACATTATTATCCCATTTCCAAACTTGATAATTTGGATAATCTAAAGTTTCCCATACCTCCCACATATTTAATCTGCTGATGATGAAAACACTATGCTAATATCCGCCATCCACCTCAAAGAAAGTAAAACATTAATATGAACGCTCTAGTTTGAAGCAAACTAATTGCAAGCAAAATTGAAGCTGTCAATAATTTGTTCAGAATTTAACAGAAATCCTTGCACAATAAAGTAGGGACAGTTTTGTAAAAGCGAGCATAAATTATTTGTATAATTAGCCCATTAGTCCATAAACATATTTTACCTTGAATTCTAAGTAATAATGTAAGGCTCCCTGGGAAATGAATACAGTAAACGTAATCATAAAAAATCCAACTAAAAAATTGATGATCTAGTCCGACGATGCATTCTATTGACTTACAAAAATCTATCGATTGTAATAATACTTTGTTTTCGAGACAATTTTGAAAGTAGCACCGGTACAATTCTTATAATTTACAGGTATCATATTGCTTATTGTAGGTCCTTAATTAAAGGCATTCATTGGTTAAAAGTGTATGCAGTTCACGTAAACTAAGTATTGATATTCATATGGCAGTGCCATATAATGGCAGTTACAAACAGTACGACAAAAGCTTTAATACAATCGCATGAACACGTACGTCACACTTCGGTACTCGTAAGTTTCAAGGCACACGTCTATATAACATATGTAAATAGTGTTCATCTGAGTATAAAGAACACATGTTGCCTTCACTATTTAACTCGATTAAATTAGCATCTCGGATCAATGAATATCTCCTTATTCATGTTATTAAGAAAGCAATTTGGCATAGTAAAATAATCTACATTATACCCAATAATTATAAGTGCAGCGCACCACTGATTTCCTAAGTAATGAACAATGCCACAATAGTAGCTTATTTGGCTAACGTTGAACACTGGAAGCACAACAAAACTGAGTATAGAAACGAACCATTATGGTTGGATATTTAACATAAACGCTGCTTCATACCACGTATGGAGAAAATTAGGCAGTGTGCTGAGCTTGCATTTTTTCAACAATAGGAACAATCATGTCAAAAGTTGGTCGCTTTCCAGGATCCTCATTCATGCAAATACGTATCAATTTGGCCATGTGCGTGGAAGTTCCAGGGGGAATTGATATACGTAAGCTCTCCATTGCAATCTACATCAATTGCCATGTAACAAATCAGCACTACCGGCAAATTATTAAGAGTATGCACAATTACCTTCATTCCGGCCTCCATGGGGCTGAGATCTGCGAATGGTACATTTCGAGTGGCAAGTTCCCATAATACAACTGCAAAACTCCACATATCAGCAGCTTTAAGGTTAATGTCTGACTGCTTCTTCCTCAAAGCTGCAATTTCAGCAACAAAAATACCAAATGTTTCTCAAAAAAACTTAATATTAGTAATAAGTTTGATGATATTTTGACTTGAAAGCTTAAACATTAATTTTTGTCAATAATATTTACCTTCCGGAGACATCCATGCTGAATGATAGAATTTGCCTTTGTCTTGGAAGCTGAATTTGGCGTCCGCCATGCTGATTCGGGCACTCAAATCCTCGTCGATCTAGAATTGAAAATAGACCATTTAAGGTTTCACCAATGTTGATATTCAATGCCCATTATACTCTATAATCATTCTTTTAAAAAATTTGAATAAAAAAACTGCTTACCATAACATGGAAAGAATTCAGACTGAAGTTTGGGATGAATTTTTCCAAATTATGGAAGTAAGCCATGCCTCTCGCAATATCCAAAGCAAAACGCAGCGCTTGTGCAGAGTCCACAACAATGTTTGTGCTCTGATGGAGAACATTGTACAGCGAGCCGAATGGCATATACTGACTTATGACGACAAGGTCAGGCGGGGCATTGCAACAGCCAATAACTGGTAGTATGTTAGGATGCGAAAATATTCTAATGTTGAAAGTTACACAAATTAAACGATGTTCGAATCATGTTGTTATTATTTCATCTGCGCTTACCGAAGTCTAGGGAATTCTTCATTAAAATCTCTAGATATGCGTGGAGTACACTCCCTAAGCACAAGGATTTTTGCAACAATTTCATTTCCTTGCCACCGCCCTTTCCAAGTCTGACTTGACGGAGACTCTGCCAATTGCTGGGTTAAAGCCAGGTCTTTTACATTTATTCCTTTGTGCCTTGACAAGGTGGCATCCCCTGAAACGAAAGAATTGACAAACGGTCACATTGTAAATTGATACTATTAATCCTTCATGGACAACATAACTAATAACTTTCATTTTTTTTATATTGGTCTAACATGTCACGCATTAACTTTATGACTCATTTTTACGCTAATGTATTCGTTTGGAAGAGGAAAGTGTTATCACAGTGCTAGATTTTGCGTAGAGTCAATCTTTGTACGAATGTGCAATAGTAGGAAGCTCGATGTTTGTTTAAGTAGGAAATGAGTCGACAGAGGTTTGGTGGAAGCTCAAAGTCACCCAATGTACTTACTGCTTCGATGTGTTTTGAGTCCGAGCCAGGTTTGGTCTTTGTAGGGGATTTTCTTCAAGTCCTGTCCTGCCTCTACTGCTCTTTCTATAAATAACAATCATCATCTCTATCAATCCTTCGTCTCCTGCAAAATTGAGACTCTCATTTGATAATATATCGTGGGTTGAAACGAGGTTGAATACACAACACAAAAATAAATGAACAACTATATCACAAAACGTTGCTATTTTCTATGTTTGAACACAAAAACAGCCATACATAACTACAATTTGGTGCAAGCAAACAGGTTTTACCGTGCAGGCGGGTAGATAGAACTCCTTTGCATTTGTCTAAGGGTGTGTCACCATCTTTGTTTGTGACTGAGACCAGCGCCCCATACTTGGAAACAAAATCTTCTGCAAGATCACCATATCCCCAAAAACATGCGTAATGTAATGCAGTGTTACCATGCTCATTAATGGCGTTTATTTCGGCTCGATTCTGTAGTAACTGTAAAACAAACACAAGTTACTGAGCGCCGTCCTCTGTAGTTGATCAAAGTTAAATTACAAATTACTTAAATTTGAGAAATTTTAAAGGCAACTTTGTTATCGCTACGTTATTCAAAATAGAAAACTGATTAAGTATAAATCTTACCAATCGAGCGACATCATGATTGCCGTGAGCGGCAGCTAGGTGCAGAGGAGTATCATCACCACGATTCACAACGTTAACTCGGCCTCCTCTGTGAATGAGGAGTTCAGCGATTTTGTACTGCCCATACTTAGCTGCCCAATGTAATGGGCTGAATCCGTGATCATCTCTGCAAAAATCGTATAAATTAATAACAGTTAACCCAGCATTGCGGCAATTTTTGCCAAAGCTATTGTAGTTTGCTGCACGATGAATGAATGAATGAATGTACTCTTTATTGAATTCCTAATTTTTTTGTCCAATGCAATTTATAAAGCTTATAATAAAGTTAAAAAGAATTTCAAACTGCGGCACGATTCCCAAGCGGGGTTCTTCCTTCTTCTTCCCGAACGCCTACACACTTGGACTTGGAAAACTTGTATTAAGGCCATTTTGTAAAATTCCTCACAACAATACGAATAAATCATATTGATACCTCTGCAAGTGCTCAAAATTCCGACCGAATTAGTAATTAACCAACTAATTATTTTTTTTTTTTTTTTTTTTTTTTTTTTTTTTTTTTTTCCTAATTAATTGATAATTTTGTCTAACTAATAGATTTATACAAATTTCACAATAACCAAAAAACATTTTAAATGTCAAAATATGTACAAAAATTCATTTGTATCCTGCGGAACGCATTAATGGCAATATTCTTGTACTTTACAAGATCCATTAATCACTGCATTTGTTTAGTGATAAGTTGTACATATAAACACTAAAATGAAAAGGTAAGCATAACTTTCAAATATCAGTCCAGTAAAAATATCTATATACTTCAGCGTGGAAGGTGATTAATAATTCAGTTTCAGATTTCCCCATAGATTGAAACCGGATGTATGAATGCATAACAAAGCCGAAAAGTCCGAAGATCGAAGAAATTGGTATAGACCGTTGAATGACGATCCAGATCCATGAATGACTAATACAACCCTATTCGCTATTATAGTGTGTGTGATCGTATATTTCACATTTCAGTAGGCTGACTTCAAGTCACTACAGGTGTTTCTAAGTCTACTCGATGCAACTCACATCACCTTATATGGATTTGCGAAGAAGGTGAAGTGTTGCGACAGAGCAATTTTGCAAAGTACTACAGGCATTAACTACACTATACATCAGTTTTCATCCTTATGAAGTCGCATATAGACGAAACTTTAAGCAAACCTATAGAGTTCATCAAATACTGTAAGGCTTCGTCACTGACTTTCAATTTCAGAGCTGTTGCAGTATGCGTGGTACAAGTATAAATAGTAGTAGCGGCTAGCGCGTATTGAGCAAAACTGTAGCCATTAAATAACTTTAGCATTACAACAATCTGTAGTTCCACAGAAGAAAGTCATCACACAACATTGTTGTAAGCCATCCTGGTCATTTATGAGAGGATCGTAAAGAACGGCTTGCATTGCTGGAGGAGTTAATGCATGCGCTGTCAAACTCTAAATGCTCTAAAGAATGTTTGCAAAGCCCAAATTTATCTATCTATTGAGATTATGAAGAAGTAGTACAAAATTTACTTGTTTTGAATAATGACCATCAGAATTATATTAAAACAATGAGTGGAGAGTAAAGAAACAAATTAGACTTCTATATCTCAGGCAACAAAGCTTGAACACAGCATTAACCCTGCCTACTAATTCGTTTTGGAAAGGATTCCACTATACGACACAATTTGGCGCCGTAGCCAAAAAAGAGTACCAGTAACAAGTACATAGAAATAATTTAAAACTTTCTACTGTACAAAAATGATGGCTAGAGTATACCCTGTGCCACTTGCTCTGGAACACTAGTTTTAGCAGTAGTACGAAACTCATCGCTGCTGTATATAATTAATACTAAAAATTTAACTTACCCCTGATTAAGGTCATTTTCAGTGTCCTCCAACCACAGCCTAACCTGGAGTAGATTTCCATCTCGACACCACAAAGGTTGAAATAGGTTTTCCATGGAGTGAGAATACCTCCTGGGGAGGGATACTTAAATTAAATACCCGTAATATAAATTTTTCCGGGTTTCCCTTGCCTACTTTAGTGAAGGGGAATGAAGTGTTTGGTGGCCGAAGTGGAAGTGAGACACGGGCTTGGCCCACATCTGCCTTTCACTACTGTGTGCGCCCACACACCCAGCCCCACCCTCGCTTGTGTCCAAGGACCCCTCCCCCCTCCATCCCAATTTAGTCAATTACAAATCCATGTCTGGAGCCTTCATCTAATAGTGCGGAAACCACGCACAGCAGAACCCTACGAAATCCATATAATATATTGTGACTTTGGATCTTACATCTTACCAAAAGAATTGAATCATTATCATGAATCCACCCGACCCTCTCTCTCCTCACAAGAAGATTGCATTAATTATGCTAAATGTTGACAAATAAACACAATGATCTGACTTCGAAAATCCTCCATGTGCTTCTGAGGTCTGTAGTTGTGTTGAGCACATGGAACTAAAATTTGAAGTAAAAGCTAACACAATCGAATCAAAAAATTTCAAATGGATCAATCAAAGTTGTGAATATGAATCTAGTATATTAGTATATAAAATATTCAAATTCTCTTGAATGAGGGCTTTTAGTTCTTAGTGAGCCAGGCACAAACACAGGCACTAGCAAGGGCTGTACATAAGATAATATGGTAGCAGTGCATAAACAGTATAGCCAGAGCAGGCAATTAAATTATGCCGGTGCGGTGCGGTGCGGTGGTAGAGATTATTATTGGAATGCAACGCTATGCATGCTGGAATGGGTTTGATGATGATGACTGAAACAATAATGACAACATGCATGTACGACTGAAGAACGAGTTGAAGGCATTATTGCAGTTCAAAAAATTCGGTAGCAATTTGCTTTGTTAATTAATCAATGTTAATCAATGCAATTATTATGAGACCCCTGCTAGAATTCTGCAATCCATAATATGTGTGCAGTTATTTCTATGAGTATGAGGTCAAATGTCGCACACATAAAATGTTGAATGCTGCAAATTCTTAATTACTTTTATGCTCTGTGAAAGCAGAGAACCAAATAGACCGGCAATAAATTAAAATCGAAGCATCATATGCCTGAGCACTTTTAGGAAGGTATGCGTATTTGATAATATTTTTGAAAACTTGTGTTTGTGTTTTACTCATTTAGCATTTGTAATGGAAAGTTTCCATTGTATTAAGAGTAGTAGTGGAATATTATGTTTTATATTGTTGGGGCTGGAGAGGGGTCATTGGCCTGGAGTGGGGCTGGCTGGGTTGAGATGGGAATCCTTGCCTGTCATTCTTTTCGGCGTCCCGCTGCACTGCAGAGCCCCATATCCCTTGTAAACTGCACACGACGCCGCGAGAAAAGAAACGCTACGTCCGCCTTGTAGCGCTCATACCTTCCCTTTCTTTGAACAAAACCAGACGTCTTAAATCCTTCCAGTCACATTTTCATCAGTCTTTGGAAGGATTGACCTCCTTTGACGCTATTCTTATCAGTGCTGTGTAGTCGCCCATTTTGACCCGGGCAACATGCCGGGAACATTAAAGTACATCGATGTCGAAAACTTCAAGTCCTACAAGGGCAAAGTACGAATTGGCCCTCTGCGACCTTTTATGGCCGTCGTCGGTCCCAATGGCTCGGGTCAGTAACTTCTAACAATTATATTTGTGTATGGACTTATTTAGTGGACTCTCTATATGATTTTGGTAATGGAATAATTGCATGCTTAAATGCTAGTGAGAGCAAAGTATAGTTGACCGACCGCCTTATTTCAGCGTGTCAGCGACAGCAGGATTTAGAATGAAAATTCTAATTTGCATTGCTGTCTTCGTTTATATTTATTTCATAATTTTAATTTTGATATTTCTTTTGTTTCCTTTAGGTAAATCAAATTTCATGGATGCTATCAGTTTTGTTATGGGTGAGAGAACAACATCTCTTCGGGTCAAGCGATTAAGCGATTTAATTCATGGAGCTTCAATTGGACAACCGGTTTCAAAGACGGCTTACGTAACGGCAATAATAGAATTAGAAGATGGACAGGAAAAAAAGTTTTCTAGAATTGTACAAGGATCCTCATCAGAATATCGCATTGATGAAGAGGTATTATTATGGTTTGAATATTGTTTGACTTAACAAAAATTTTAGGCACTAAATCTAAACTGAATTGTTTTGCGAATTTTGATTTAGTCTGTTGGCCAGCAATACTACTCCACACAGTTGGAACACCTTGGAATTAATGTGAAGGCCAAAAACTTCCTTGTGTTTCAGGGAGCTGTTGAGAATATTGCAATGAAAAATCCGAAAGAGCGTACGGCTCTTTTTGAGGAAATTAGTGGGTTAGTTTGTGTGGTCAGTTGTGCCTTATGGATATAAATATTGTTATATTTTGTGTTTGAATAGATCTGGAGCTTTAAAAGAAGAATATGAAAGGACAAAGGCCGAAATGTTGAAAGCTGAGGAAGACACCCAGTTTACATACCTAAAGAAAAAAGGAATTGCTGCTGAGCGAAAGGAAGCCAAGTTGGAGAAGGAAGAAGCAGAGCGATATCAGAAATTGAAAGACGAATACGTAAGACTAAAATTCTGTTTGAAAGCATGTTTAATAGTGTGATGTAGTTTTATGCCGCTTGTCTTGCTTCAGAGGGATCGAGAAATTGAAGTGCAATTATTTAAGTTGAAGTACATTCAAGAAGACCTTGATCAGAATGAAAAAGAAAAGCGAGAAAAGGAAATAACAATTCAGAGAATAAACAAGGACAAGGACAAATTGGATGCTCTATTGAAAGATAAAAAACGAGAAGTTGGAATCCTAAATCGGGATCTGGCTGGCAAAGAGCAATTGCTGCGTGAAAAGGTAAATTATCGGATTTTATAATGTTGTACAGAATTTGCTGTGTTAAGTACTAACTACTCCTAACAGAAACTTTATAAGCTTCTTCTGTTTTAACAGGAGAGAGAATTAAACGCAAAACGACCAGAATTTATTAAAGCGAAGGAAAATGTTGCTCATATCAAGAAAAAGCTTGAAACGTCTAAGAAATCGTTAGACCAAGCTCTCAAGGTGAGTCTGGGTTTAAAGACCTGAACTAATGCCTCATGTTATGACATCTATTGGCTTATTTCACTTTTAAGGCGAAGGAGGCGCATGATAATGACATTGAAGAATTAAGAAAACAGATAAGAGAAATTGATCTTCTCGAAAAGGAGTATATGGAAAGAACTGCCATAGAATCTCAAAGCCAAGGACAAGATATTACACTCCAGGATGATCAGGTTTAGATATAGATTTAACAATTATCAAATACAAGCAAAACTATAACATTTGCTTGTTTCTTTGCTTTCTGTAGCTGAGGAGCTACTGGGAGCTCAAGAAACAGGTGCAGGATGAATCCAGGGATCAAATTGCCCAGCTGAGCCAAGTTAATAGGCTTCAGAAAGACGATCAGGAGACATTAGATAGCTTAACAAGACAGAAGATTGACTTGGATAATAGAATGAGGCAATTAACTCATGAGACTTCCGAATCAACAAAACGACTAGAGAAGTTACGTGAACATATTACTGGATACGATGCATCCCTCGAGGAGCAACGTAGAATCCGACTTGAGTTGAAATCTGAAGTCACAACATCCAAAGGTTATTAAGCTTTTAGGAGCAGCGTTTTATATCTCCCAGCTTGAACTTCTTTAATTACTTCGTATTCTCACATTTTTTTTCTCTTAACCCTCAGGCACTACTTAGCTTATTTAACTTGAACAGGTCTTTCAATGATATATCTTATAAGTAATTCTTGCGTTGCAGATAAAATTCAACGTCTACAGAAGTCATTGGATGAAGTTAACACGAAATTGGGAGATGCTCGAGTTGATAAACATGAAGAGGCTCGAAGGAAAAAGAAGCAAGAGATTGTAGAGACATTCAAGTCACACTTTGATGGCGTGGTACGCAACATCTATATATGAATTAATTATCATGCAATGTATAATTCAAACAAATAACAAAATAATAACTTTATCGGATTAGTTTGATCGCATGATAAACATGTGTCATCCAGTACACCCAAAATTCAAAGTAGCAGTTACGAAAGTCATGGGGAAGTATATGGAAGCCATTGTCGTTGACACAGAAAAGACTGCTCGGTCTTGCATTCAATATTTGAAGGAACAAATGTTAGAGCCGGAAACTTTTTTGCCTTTGGACAACATTGAGGCAAAGCCAATTCGAGAGCGCCTAAGGCAAGTTTAGATATAAATAATAGCAAATTTCAGAAATTTGCATTTGCTTGAAAATATTAACTTAATAACAACGATTATATGCTATTAACGTTACCTAAACACTACAGGAGTATTCGCGACCCTCCGAATGTCAGCCTGTTATTTGACATACTGGATTTTAAGCCTAAAACTATCCAGAAAGCTGTTTTATTCTGCACTAACAACGCACTGGTTTGCGAAACCCAGGAAGATGCCAATCGGGTTGCGTACGAGCTTGAAGCAGGTCAACGATTTGACGTAAGTAAAATCGACTAAATTTTGACAAGATGTTGAAATATTTACTGATTTGCTTTCGACAGGCTGTTGCGCTTGACGGCACATTTTTTACCCGGTCCGGAATTATGTCCGGAGGCACAATGGATTTACTCAAGAAAGCTCAACGGTGGGATGACAAAAATCTTTCCAAGTTAAAGCTTAAGAAAGATGAAGTTACAGAGGAGTTGCGGGAAGCAATGAAGAAGTCTCGCAAGGAATCTGAACTCAATACAGTGGAGCAGCAAATAAATGGTTTAGAAACAAGGCACAAGTATGCAAAGGTTGATCGCGAAGCTACCGTGAGCTCTTATGATTGGACGAAATAATACAATCAATACGCAGGATGTTTCTAAATGTTTAAGCACTATTTTTATTTCCTCACATAGACGCAACAAATAGAAAGCTTGAAGTTACAAAAGGAAGAAACTAGGATTGATTTGGATAAAGTTAATGTGAGTGCGAACATTTGTTTGCAAATAAGTCACTTGGTTGAGCACATTTAAATTCGCATGGTGTTTTCATGCTCAGAATTCTATGAAAGAGACGGAGTATCGCATTTCAATTCGAGATGAGAAGATTCAGACATTGAAAACAAGTCTAAACGCGATAGAGGATCGATGCTTTGGTGATTTTTGCGATATAATTGGTGTGTCCAACATCCGTCAATACGAGGAGCGGGAATTAAGGTGAGTGGATATTTTAATTTTATGCGCAAGCAAAATGCTTAAGAAAGAGTGCGTACAGTTGATAGGTTTGTTGCTAATTAGCTGTACATCAGTGCAAACTAATAATAGGTTGAATTTTATTTTACTTTACTTAATTTCAGAACACAACAAGAGCGAGAGCAAAAACGCGTAGAATATCAAAATCAGAAGGAACAAATACAATCTCAAGTGGATTTTGAATTGTCTCGAGCTGAAAGCGGTAAATTTATAGATTTGTTTCCTTAGTCTAGACTGGTTTGGTTCTAACCTTATGAGCATGTTTGTTTCTAGTCGTGGGTAATGTTTCACGTTGGGAGAAGACTTTATCAGAGACGGAGGAAGCACTTCTTGAAAAACAGGCAAAGGAAAAAGAAACCAAGGGTGATGTTGACCGTCTTATGCAACAGCACGAGTTAATAAAAAGTGAAATCGTAGAAATGAAATCTGAAATTGAAAAGAAGGTGCTGGGCTTGCATATAGACATTATTTTAAACTAATTTTAAATTAAACAAATGTTCTTGGTAACCATTTAGGAGGAAGAGGTTGGTAAAACTCGACGTGAAGTAGGAACATGTGCGAAGGAACTTCAGCAGTACGAGAAGTTTATGAATCAAAAAGCAGTTATATATGTTCAGAAGAGAAGTGAGAGGCATGGGGTTTACAAATATTGCAAGGTATATACATTTTGATTGTTGAACACTTAACAATATGGGATTTGCAGTATTGATGACATGAATCTATAAAAAATTTACAGATAAACGACATACGACTGCCATTTGAGAAGGGCTCATTTGACGACATTGAAGCAACAGAGGATGATGTCGATGAGAATTCTGAAATTAGTGAAGCCATCTATAACAAAGAAACAAAGTAATGGTTTACTGCACTGCTTACTTTGAAGCTACATTGAACAAACTTGTTAATTATTACTGTTGATGTAATTGGCACAGTATTCGACCTGACTTTAAGGCTCTTCCTCAAGAAGTAGTTGATTTGCTCCCAGACCAAAGAAAGGCCGCTGCAGAATTACTAAACAGGAAGTTGCAAGACTTGCATAATCACATAGTCAAGATACAAGCTCCCAACATGAAGGTCGGTTACAACTCCAACCACAGCATTCTCTCATTTGCTCATTATTCTTTTCTTTCTTAGGCCACGCAAAAACTTGAAAGTGCCCGAGAGAAACTGCTTGAGACTAATGAGGAGTTTGACAATGCACGAAAACGTGCCAAGAATGCAAAAATGGCTTTTGAAAAAGTTAAAAACGAGCGACACAGAAAGTTTATGCTTTGCTACGACCACGTGGCAAGCAGTATTGACGGAATTTATAAGGTTAGTTGAAATCTACACGACAGCGCTCGCGGATTCTTATATTTAAAATTCAATAATTTTCAAAAGGCATTGGCTCAAAACCAATCTGCGCAAGCAATTCTTGGTCCAGAGAACCCAGAAGAACCGTATTTGGATGGCATAAGCTACAATTGCGTTGCACCAGGAAAACGATTCCAATCGATGAGTAATTTATCTGGAGGAGAAAAGACTGTTGCAGCCCTTGCACTACTTTTTGGAATTCACAGGTTTTTGCTCGAATTTTTGCTACAAACTAAATAATTATAATCAGTGAATATCAGTTAACAATAGCATTTGATACTAGTTACCAGCCTGCACCATTTTTTGTATTGGATGAAATTGACGCTGCATTAGACAACACTAACATAGGAAAAGTAGCAACTTATATTCGCGAGAAAACGGATGATTTACAAATAATAGTTATATCTCTTAAAGAAGAATTCTACAGCCATGCAGATGGCTTAATAGGCATTGCACCAGACGTTTCGGTGAGTAACTCTATCAAATTGAAACTATAGAGAAATTGAATATTATCTTGAAATACCTTGAATGTGTTTGCAGCCAGGTGACTGTGTTGTCAGTAAAGTCTACACTTTAGATCTCTCCGAGTATCCAATTCAGTGAACCTTCACAGGTAACTACCGCTGACGAGTATGAAACAGTTTGAGCAGGTGGAATAGTGCCAAACTGTATGGTAAATCTGAAGTAACCCTCCGTTCTTTGGTTGAGTTGTAATAAATTCCTGTTCTATAATGGTTGGTATCAACGATAGAATGAACGCAAAGAGAAATGCTTCTCCAATTCAACCAATAATGAGAAATGGGTGGGACAGGGGCCCTATAATAGGTAGGGTGGAGAAAAAGTATCCTAGAATTGGACTAAATGAATGAGAAAAACAAGTCAACACCTAACTTGTTTAACGCTGAAATTTGAGGATAGAGAAAATTTCTAGTTTCCTGGAAATACTACTTCTGTATATATCAACTGGGAATATTTCTTAGGGATTTTAGATCCCACATAACGATTGATAATTTGAAGAGGAGCAAGAGAAGTTTTGAACGACATGGCTTATTTCTTAATATGATATTATTATTAGTACAAAACAGTTTTTGAACAGATGCCAATATTTTGCTGGTGATGAATATCACAGTTGCTTAAGATCCAAAATATTACAACAAATTAGCACTGGTGTGTGGTGCCGAACAGAAGTGGAAAGATTGGGTTGGGATGCAAAAGTTAATTTTCTTTTGTCCATCAATGCGTTGACATTTCATCTTCAAATTTTTATAAATTGGTCAATATTTAGTAATTTACCCTGCTGCAGCTCATTCTCTCATTATTGGTTCATTTCTCGTCAAAATTTAACATGCAGTTGTCTCTTTAGTTTTAATCTTACATTCCTATTCTGTCATTTTTCTAAATATTTGAATCGAAAAATACTAGATTAACTTGAGGTAAAGTAAGTCTGGTATTCAGCGCTCAGTTATAAGTATTTATCAGAGTTGTTGGGGCAGGCGCAGCAGGCGTATAAAACATTAATATGGGACTGTTTTTGAATTGTAATGGGATTGTATATGTGTTTCTTGACTCCGTTTGACTATATTTGTGTACAGATTTGTAAATGACTATTGGAGGTTTGCTTTAGACGATTTGCACTTTTTTAATGCTTAGCGGTGCGATTCTTGAAAAATAAGGAATTCTGAACTTGTATCTGCGCAATTAAGAAATGCCGTTGCTTTTTGAATAATAGCACATGCAGATATGTCCGAACAGTTGACTATCTCCCGCACTTCAAGTACGAATAATTTTCGCCGTGTCGCGAACCCATTCTTAAGATGTTATTGACCATTCAGTGAAATGATGTTTATTTTAATCTGGGTAGTTGCGGTTTTACTAAATAAGATGACGCCTATTCATATATCATTAGTTGTATTAGTATCTTTTACGATCTTTGTACAATTTGTTGGTAAATTTTGTGTGTGATTTCAGAATACTGGTGTCATTTCAATAAAGTACTCAACTATTTTTATACGACAAGCACGGTCCACTCTGCTATGCAATGATTTATTTTGAAAATTTTGTACATGCTGAGTGCATTTTTATTTATGTCAGTTTTGATCTGACCAAATATAATGAATAGTGAATGTTTCTGTACATTCAGAGCTCACAGATTGCTCGCTCGACCCCTTAAATTTTCCTCGAATCTTATTAATGTAATCTTCAAAACTAAAAGAGTTTACTGTTAGGAACACGCGGCATCTAGTTGCGGTAAAGTGGATTAGAAACTCGAATTGGGCGCCCAGCAAAAGTGCTCAACATTGGCTTACTTGAGGTTGAAGTATGAGGCCAAACTTGCACTTTCTCTCCTTCTACGCATTGTATTGGGTGCGGTAAACAGCGGACGCGTGTTGAGGTTTCTTTTTGAGTGTTCTAGACTCAGTGCTTACTATATCAAATTTTACTAGTAGATATTTCACCAGTTTGTTACAGAAAGTTCTTCAAACAGCTTTGAAGTGATTCGCGACAGAAATAAAATAAAATTTTGGTTTAGAAGAACATTAAGAGAGGATTTGTTGCAGTTGATAATAAAACCACATCCAGAGCCCCCCGTACCAACACCAACCAACTACCATCCCAAAACTTTATTGAAACTCATTGTTGATAGGTAAATTTAAAATAGCAATGCTTGAAATGCTTAAACTCTTACAGTAGACAGTGCTATCATAGTATTGTATAATCTAAGCCTGAACTTGTTAACAAAATAACCTTAAATAGCAATGATTTCCCCAGCCAAGTAGACCTGCTAATGAACAGTACTATAAACCGTTCTAATGTCTCGCACACTGCGGCATAAAGTGCGATTAGTTAACGACTTACTTCTCCAGCTAGAAGTCCCACGAGGCATTGAATCGGAGAAGCCTTTGCTTTCGCGATTCCTGTTTATTCAAAAATTGAATGAACTCCAATTTGCTCCATTCACCATTCCTACAGCTAAAATCTCATTCTACAAAACAAAAAGACCCGTCTTGTTATGGCATGATTAGTGATAACTGATTTAGGCTTTTAGTATTTACAAGATTTTATTCTTGCTTCTCTCCTGAAACCATAAACTGTAGCTGTAGGAATGGCGCCCTAACGTAAAATTGAAGCTCATTCGGCTGGCCCTCTGACTTTTAAATTGTAAAATGGCAAATTGAAGCTCACAATCACATACTTTTCAAAGGCAGGTTTTGTAATGTTTAATTTTCTTAACAATTAAGATGCGCTTCAATAACCCTAACGTTTGTATAGCAGTCAAAGTCACCAGAATCGGATTTTCTGGAGTGACATGTTGCTTAGTAAGTACTTATTCTAATTTTAACTGAAAACTGTATCGCTGAAACTTGATGTAGCCCACCATTTAAGAGATGCAACGTAACCTTCCTTCTTCACAATGTATGCATGGTGGCTTGTTAATTAACCAATTACCTGGTGCAGCGTTGCACTTGGATCGTGCAGACCCTCCTGCTGTTACCTACAGATGCGCATCAATATTTCAATCATGAGAACGTATGATATTTTAAATATTTGATAGTATTATGTTTGATCAAGACCCCTGCGATGTATGATCTTAACCTTATTGATTGCAGGCTTGAAAATGTCTGGCAAGGGCTCCAAGACCCCTAGTGACGATAATCAATTTCCGCTCAAACTGGGTAAGCAAAGAGCTATTAAATGAACGTGCATGCTGTTCATACATTTACTTGGCAGTGCAATTTTGCCTATTCCCACCGGACATCTTTCTTGTTTACTTCAGAGCCATTAGCTCACTGGAAAATTGTAAGCGTAAAGATTACTCGTAGGAACCCTTTCGCACGATACAAACAAAATTTTTAATCAAAAGTTTTTTTTAAATTGTTTGTAAAAATGTTTAAATTTTTGATGCTGTTCACTTTAGGCAGAAACGTTTGCTGCAGTTTTTGCAACCGGCCATTTAATTCGACAGATCGTCGCCAAGTACAAGAGAAGTGTGGGCGCGTGTGGTGCCGCGTTTGCTGCATTTCTTACCAATCGTGCAATTGTAGTACGTGCAAGAAAAACTAAGTTTCAGTACCCGAGAGGCAAGTTTCTAGTAAAAGCTGCACATAATAATATTTATTTTCAACTTAACTTTGTTAAATTTTAATTTCAGATTTAAACGAAAACAGTCCAACTTTATGCATGCAACGCACTCCATAACCATAATTCATACAACTCCATGCTTCAAGCATTTTTCAACCCCAATTGCTGCAACTTTGTAACAACTTTGAACCAACACGGAAACACTAACCTAATTTGAGCAACTTTAAATGGAAATTGAGAATAATTGATTTGAGAAATGCTATTCCTGGTAACAAAAAATATTTACGAAATTACTATTTAATTTTGTTTGGCAGAATTTTCCCAACGATGCGCGAAGGCATTCACAAAGATCAACTTTGTCTATTTGTTACGGAGCGTCACCACTTCCCACTTAAGTTATTTTTCATTTTGAATTGCAAGGCTTGAAAGAAAGCCTTTACAAAAATTGGTTTTTTTTGCAGCATGAAAAATTCTGTATATGGTACCCTCCTATCGGTAGACATTCAGATCCCAATCCAAAACTTTTCATTTCGCCTATGAGTCCCGTGCGAGGAATTCGGTGGTGGTTGGAGACAAAAACCAAGTTACCTCAATCCTGTTCCGTGAATTACATTGAAATCTACGATTAGGAAATTAGAGTGTGATCTAGAAATATTATTACGCTCTTGCCGATGATGTTCGAAGTAGAATTAGTATTCAAATTTTAGGCAGAGATGCCACAGGCTCAAAATTTTAATTGTACTTTGGAATTTTCAAGGTGGACGTGTGTGTCTGTGGCCAAACGAAGAATTGCCGTCCGTCATAGTGCAACTTTCATTCCATTTCGATGCTTCCCACACGTGCCTTTCCTGAGAGAGGGTTTTATGTTCTTAATAACTCAGCCTGATGTACAATTAAACTAACCCCAAAGTTCCTATCGATTGTAGTTGACCTAGTCAGTCCACAGTTAAACTACTAAATGTCTTAATGTAGGAATCGTTAACACTCATTTGGAAGCATGTGTAAACTTTAAATTGTAATGCTCGAACTGATTTATATTTGCTGTAGAACTAGATGTACTTGTTCATTTGCCATTAAGCTATGCTTAAGCTAAGATACGTCCACGGCAAACTTTTATAGCTATTTGCAACTGTATTCTTGTTATATACATTTATAGCTTTTCTATTAAATTTTTCTACATGTTAAAAATGAACTTATTGCTAACTTATTTGGATGCTGCATGTGAAACCTGAGTTGTAATGATTACCAATGGTTTAGCTTTTAAATAGCCTTTATGAGAGCTTGCTGTGAGGTAGTTCAAGGGACTTGTTTCGTTGATATTTTAAGTTTTTACACTAAACAATCGATTGTGCCTTGCGCAAATGTGCGTGTGTCAACCTTTTACCTCAGAGCTAACAAACGAGGATTAATAATGGTTCCCACCAGGTTCATTGGAGTAGCTGCAGTAATGCAGTAGGCATTGTTTTCTTTCTTTCTAGTGGTGTCGAAAGCAATTATTATGAGTTCAAGTAAAAAAAACCTAACTTTATTTCAAAGGTGAATTTCTTATGTGTTCTGAAAGTGAGGGATAAATTGCCTTTCAGTTTGTGCCATGCAAACAAGTTAACTGTTTTATGTATTTGATTTCTTCTCCAAGATTGTATGCTCAAACTAGGCTATCAGATTTAAAATATTTATCTTATATAATTCTACCGACACTACGTGTTATATGTTTTGTGCGAAATGAAGCGGGTACAAATACAACAATTTCTTTAACGTTCAACCAACTCCTTTTATTATATTTCACTTGAAAATATACCGACGTGGACAATGGTTGTACTCGTTGTACATAGCTTTGACAATTCAAACTTAACTGGACTCCAGTACCAAATAAATACATGTAACTCCTTGAACTGATTTTCATATTGCTGGAATTTTAAAAAAAAATACTGAATTACTCTTATTTGAAAAAACAAGGAAGGCTTTCAATGATTCTGAAATGCAATACAGTAAATCAGAGCAAAAAATACTTGGCAGTGGATTCCGGACATGGGTTTAGCCATGATCCCATAAGCGCAAGATGCCTATAATAGTCGAATTATGTCAAATACAACATCCAAACGTATATATATATACTCATATTTGTCTTATATGTATATATAAACAATATAAAAATTACTCTCCAGACTAGCATGTTTGATATTTGGTATCTAATAACTTTAAATTAGATAAAGCCAGCCACAAATATACCTCTGCAAGTCAAGAAAAAGTTAAATAAAACGAAACAAGAATTTGTCAATAACAATCAAGAATTAACCCTTTAAAGCGCCGCCCTAACTCGTCAATCGGCGTGCCAAGCAGGCCTCTATAACAGCTTTGGTGCCGCCATAAAGGTCTAAAACATCAACTGCAAAACAATGAAAAGATATTAGAAAGTCACAGCTACTAAAACTTAAGTAGTTCCGTACACAACACACAAGATACCGTAAATACTCGGCCAAGTCACTGGGCTGAGAACACCCCAAAAAATAAAAATCCCGATTTTGAATACCTATTCATGTCAAAATACATATTTCGTTTTGACCAATTGATCTAAGCCAGTGTCGAACACTTCAATTAATTTACGAATAACTCGCCCAGGAAATGAATCGAGTATTTACGGTAATTAGAAATTCAACCATTCCATTTGATTGCACACTCGTTAAACATTGAAAAGGTATAGGATATCAGCATTTTGAACTACGATTAATAGCAGGAATATAACTTTGAACATTAATGGGGTGTTGGCAAAATACTGGAGCTGCTTTTGTTCTCGTCTTCTGATGTAAGGTATTTGTCAGATCACTTTTCCTCTCAAGATCATTCCGCCGCGTTCTCACTTTCTTCAACTGATTCCTCGCCCGTGCTCATTTGTCGCAGCGTCCCCAGAATCTTGTTTTCATGTCTCAGTTTCCGGTTCTCCTCCCTCAAATCACATAATTCTTCCTCCAATTGCTTGATTGGAATGCATTCCACGCAACAAGGGTCTTTGAAAGTCACCTGGTGGAATGAACACACTCCCCCCTGAGTTTGGATTTGTTGTAGACTGTGACGAGGAGTCCTTATTTTTCTCTCCAGAGTCTCTACCCTCTCCTCCAGCAACTGGTACTCTTGGATCAATTCCACTTTCGACATGGAATTAAGTCTCTCTGCATGAATCACATCATAAGCATTGGAAAAATCCCTAGCAAGGTACTCCTCTTCTTCATCTGGGGAGGAATGGGATTGACCATAGTACATATCAGACCCACTCCCAACACTTGGATTCCCTTCACTGTCCTCCTGACCGTGGAACGGTTGTTGCTGTTCAAAATGATACATGTCGTCATGCTCTTGCATTAAGTACTCATTGTTATTATTCGGAGCTGCCTGGATGACTCGTCGAATGTGAAGCTGGCTTCGGGAAGCCCTTTTTAAGTGATTCCGTCTTACTCGCTTAGCTCTTTTGCTGAGGAATGGATTTTGTGATGGTTCACCATTTCCATTCCCGCCTCCACTGGAGCGGGCCTGGGACCCATGGTCCCCATTATTGCTTGAAGATGCCCCAGAACCCGGACTTTGCTGTGATTTATTTTGTCCTTGTCCAAATGAGCCCGGGAGCCCATTTTTGAATGGATGTGATCTTCTCCTTTTCCTTCGTCCCACATGGTTGACTGGGTTCGGGTTACTCTGCTGCTGAGCAGTGGCCGTAGTAGTATTGGTTGTAGGGGGTCCACCGCCACCCACTCCCGTAGTTGGCAAATCCGCGCCGTTCCTCTCTTCCTTCTCCGCCTCCATTTCCCCTCCCAAACTCCTCTCTCCCTCTCCTTTCCTCCCTGCCATTCCAAATCCCTCTCCAACCGACCTTCTTCTCTACGCAAACATAAAATGCACACGTTAAATGTCTATTCTACCCTCAAACCCTGTGGGTCAATCCCCGGGTCAATTTTAGCACTGAAAAATCCCAATTTTTAGTCAAATGGCTGGATGGCTCAAAAACGCTTACCTGGTCCTGGGTTCTGATGGAGGTGATTTCTCTTCGGGTTTTTCTCAGACTTCTCTCTCACTCCACGCTTACTGACACACTGAGCCAGGTTCTGGTGCTCATGGTCCTTATATACACCGCCTCTCCACTCCCCTTCCTCCGCTCCCTCAAATAGTTCCTCTTCTGTCCAAAATATTTCCCTTCCTCCCACCCCTCCCTCCTTCAGGTAAGGGTGGGGTGGGGTCGGAAGTCCATGCCCTCTCTCAGCTGGATGACCTGGGAAGGTTGACATGACCTGGGATGACCAGTTGAGTCTAGTCCTCCGCATCGTTGTATTGGAGGGGTGCATTAATTGGCCGCGGGAGGGAAGACGTAATGTTGTGGGACGCAGGCATGGGGAATGGGCATGGACGGTGTCAGGTTCCTTTCAGCTCTACGTATCTATCCATCCATGCACCCACCCAACTCTCCATCTTCACTTTTGAAGATTCATTTGACCTAACTTGACCTGACCCCTCAATTGGGTCACAAAGCATCATCCTTAGACCCTTAAAGTACTCCTGAGAACTAACAATTCCCCGAATGCATCTGCCATACATGTGGTTGTTCACTGTAAAAAAAAACATTGACATGGAAAGTTTGGTCCGGTCCCAACTCCCGAGCACAAGGTGCAGGCAAGGCAGACTTCCAAATATCGTACAGAAATTGTAAAGGTCGTCTGAATTAAAGGGAAGGACTTAATGGTTAAAATGTTTTAGCACAAGTTACACCACGCGCGGGGGAGTGGGTTGAATGGAAGTGGAAACAGTGAAAAGGAATACTTGAATAGGAGTAATGTAGCGAATGAATTTAACAGGGGGAGGACGGGCCGGGCACATGAAAGAAATTGAAAAGTTGGGTTGAGGAAATTTCTGAGTAAAGGATGCGGTTTAATATGACATCGATAAGTGTCTTGAATTTATTGTCTAATCGGAAAGTGCTTGGATGGATGATAAGAGGCAATGAAGGAAGTTGTGATTTGGGTTTAATTCAAACTAATCCTGCATAGAAAGAGGTAGGCTGATGATGATGGGATACGGACGAGAGGAAGGAAAGATGAGATGGACGCGAGCAAGTGTGCTTGGGAACATGTGTTTGTAGTAGTACGTGCCAAGGAAAGAAAGACCTTTTTAAATCTTAATGTGTTAATTTATGCTGTGCTTGCATACGCACTTTCGTTTTATTAAATTGTTTGACACTGCATTACTCTGCCTGCTGCCGCAGCAAGGACGATCATCGGCCTGGATGGATCATGTGTTTCTCAGTTCGCAAATTAAGTCTGTTTGTATGATGAGGATTACACTGCACTATGCACTAGCACAAGTTTGTATAAATCCTCGTGCATCTGACCCCAAGCAAGAGCGATTTGCAGATTTAGCACTTCACTGCTGCTGTAGTAAACGACCACGACAGACTCAAGTCTTTATTGATTGAGGAACCAACCACATCGATAAATCCCTTCCAATAATTGCAAATGATTATGACTAAATTGTTTCACCGCGAACAATGTATTGATTGTCAATTTATGTGGCATAATTACCTTTGTACGTACACATTCCATACGTTAGTCGATGTATTTGCAGGCTGCATCATCTTATTCAATGATTATTTCCAGCTCTTGCATACATAGAACAAGGGTCATAAACGAATTCTTGGCAGCTAGCACCTCATACAGGGCATGATCATTAACAGCTGGGGATAACAAGGCTTGCATAAATTCCTCGATCACTTCTAAAGTGATCATGGACTGCAGTACAAAATAAAATTTCATTTTACAGGACATTTGGAAACAAATTATGACCAAAATTGCATAATAAAGAATTCTTCATAATTTGAAACGAGGAATGCAATGGATCTTGAATAGGAAAAGTTAATAATTGATCCATAAGCGTCTGGAGCATTTGACAAGAACAAATTCCAATAGTTCATGTTTATTGATTTTTTCTTGAGGTTGAGGAGTTGCTTTGAAATTAGACTGGGTGCACGCAAGAGGGTAGGCTGACCTGACCTAACAATTATTACATTAAAAGTCTGGAGCAGAAGCGACGAGTAAACGGATACGGAGAACGAGAGAAGAGGGGCCTGGAAATAGGATGCGGATGCTAGCTGAACACAAGCCCTCAGCAAATTTTCATCTCACAATTACGCACTTGTGGACTCGTGGGTATAGCACACTGCTGTGTCTCTTTGACATTTCTATAAACATTATGCAATGCAATATTTTTTTTTTGATTTTGCATTACCATACTACAAACAAGAAGGAGTTCGTGCCCTGTGGTGCTTGTGCCGAGTCTGCTGTCAATTCCCTGATTCCCTCCGCACTAACTCACTCGGTACTACAACATTTTTTGTTTACCATCACGGCTCTCTGCTCATGGATGCAGTTTTACTTGTGGATTTGGAATAACTTTGTTTCGGGTGGAGACATTTGCGCATAAATAATGCGCAGTACTAGGGACAACATTTGCGAATTGCGAGTCAAAGTTCCACTGGGTAAAAGCATTGCCTTAATGAACGATTATCGCACGCAGCTTCCAAAATTGAAATTTGTATTTCATTCCTCCTCTACAAATTCAGACTCAGTAGTACTACTTGCTACCCTTTGGGAAGAACACATTTAGCAGCAATTTGGATGCTGACGTTGCTGTGAAGCTTGATTTCTCAAACAGCTTTAAAGTTTTGCTGGTTAAAGGCAAAATAACTGTAGAGCGAACTGTGCTTCCTGAAAGTTAAGAACTGATTTGAAAAACGCTATCGTTCACCATAATTGAGCTAGTATAAACAATGAATTATGGACTTTGTTTGTGGAGGAAATGTTGGGCATAAATAAAACTTGGGTACAGCCAGGTGGTGACTTAACGCTTTTGACGTAAATTGCTTTGCGCTTGAAATTCCTACGAAACCATATACTTTTATCGGAATTGTACTGTAGATATTGTATTAATTGTGGTTTTTGCCTATGCACGAGTAAAGTAATTGCGAGAGTAATATCTTTCCCTCATTCAAATGCTAGTCTTCTACAATCATCATCGGCCTACTGGACTATGCCACTTACAGCCGCCGGTCACGGCGATGTAATAACACGTATCTAGCCAGGGTGCGCGATATTCAGCATCACCAGTTAACATTATGCGTTTTACTTTTAGGCGAGCAGGGTCATTTATGCATTTGATTGGAGTAAAGAAAGACCTTCGTGCATAGCATGTTCCTTCTGCGCTTTGCCTAATACTTCTTCAACCAAATGAATGCAGCATTTTTAATTTATAAATTTGCAAGTGGCACAGATAATTGAAGTCCAGTTAAAGAGTGCGACATAGGTCGGAGTTTAGCACACGACGGACATTACTATTACAATTACATATTAGCTGATCTGTAACTGGGTTTGCAAAATAATGCAATGCCGATTTATAAAGAGTCAATTTTTCGCAGCAGGTCACGGAGAACGCTGAAATGTTTCTTTCAAATCAAAGACAAAGAAATGTATTATTGATTTTCAGAGTTTGCAGAAACAAACTATGAGGACAAACAAGTTTAACAGTAGTGCTACAAATGTTTTTTAAGAGAAAGAGAGGTTGAACCAACTTCCGTAAGTATAGAGAAGATAACTTAGTTTTGATAAAAGAAAACAATCTATCAGCCGATTTTACAAAGAACAACACGGTACAACACACGCTTAGGCGACTATTTCAAGTATATGTACATCACACAGCACAGCAGTCTTCTACCAAACAGGTACACAAAATTTCGTTTACTTTTCCTCACCGTACCGTGCAAGCCATTCAGTTGTCAAATAACAAGTTTTTGACTGCATTTTGAGAATGAATACCCATGCAAATCATTAATACATTATTTTCTCATATAAATAATTTAATTGCATCACCAACAGTAATAATGATACTAGAGTTTTAAAGTATTGTACTTTTATTAACCATGACTAAAATTAACACGCAGATTTATATTCATATATTATTCTGAAGTTTGTATTTTTTTATATCTCTACATACATGTGCATAATATCATTAATTTCATTTGTATATGTTTTCGACTATGTTTCAAGAGGTAACACTGAATTTGAGTGAGCATTAATTGGCAGCAGGTACACTCAATCATCATTTAATCTGAAGGAGAAGCAAGTTTTGGCATATGACTCACTGAGTTTAAAATCTTTTGACGCGCACGACACGTCTACATGTACATGACTAACTATAATTTCACACTTACTAGTAGTTTTAGCTACAAATCCGATTGACCGGATTCCATAAATCCCAAATTTACTATGCAGTTACAAAACAGAAATAAATTTCAAAATGTGTCATGTCATACACATTTAACTGGAGCAAAATTAAAAGCACACTACGTGCCTGAGCCTGACACTTGCCAATTCATATTTACACTCCACTATTCTGTGATTCATTTGTGCTCGTTCACCATGGTTTGCAAATGTGTGCCAAATTGATTAATATGTACGACTCTACACTCAAAAAGTGGCAAACAATGGCAAAATATAGATTCGGCTGATGCTGTCATCCTTTGCTTTAAAGGCGTGGAGTGTAGGTACTAAATTGCGAATGGTGCAAACGGAATTCGCTGTAATAATTTCAACGATTCTGAACAATGGAACATTCAACTGTTACAACCAATGACTGCAGTTCTGACTTTAATCCGGTGGTACTTGGATTGTAAATTTGAATGACTCACGATGCCAAAGTTCAAATTTAACTCGCTTCCGCAATTAAAGTGGTGAACATTAAAAATGCAAGCAAGTGGAACTGGAGCAAACTCAAGTGAACTGCAAAGCAAGTGTTACACACATACATGCACATACAGTTCAAATTAAGTCAAGGCAGATCTAAATATTACCAATAAAAATTAGGTGACTCAATAAAAACTTGAACTGCGCATTGGTGAAGCGCTTAGAACTTCTAAAGCATAGCGGACATCTTATTACATAGAAACAAGTGCATGTGCATGACGTTTATAGATGCAATCAAACCAATTGATTCCATTTGAATTCCTAATTATTACTTGAAACAAATGCTTCATTTATATTTGTTTCGTTTACTTAAATTTTAAAGAAAACGAATAAATAAACAGGAAATCTCATAAAAAGAGCTTGTACGCAAAAGTGCAAAAATAAATTTAACAAAACCTCGCACGCACAAATTTAACAGCGAAGTATTTCTATGAGAGGGGGGGGGGGGGGGGGGGGGG
>JAAXYW010000333.1:0-42565 GCA_036851895.1 Orthonychiurus folsomi | reverse complement strand
GAGCAAAGGTAGAGATTGAACATCAAGAATTCAGTTACAAGTGTGGGAAATGAACACTGTTCTAGACGTTTTCGTCAAAGTATTTGCAATTTGTAAGGCCAATTTTGAATATAGGCTTTTCCACACATCCTCCAGTCTTGAGTCTTTCCACTTTGTAGTACATTTCTACAAATGAAATATAGTAAATCTGAAACCCCGCGCGTTGTATTTACCATAAAATACATTTTATACAAGTGGAAATTCCCACGTCGGTGAACTCAAATCATTTTAGTCATACTTAATATTAAAGCGTTTTAGGTTTTGTAGTGTTTTCTTGGTAGTGGTGTATTTTAATTGCTGTTTTACTGAATTATTATTAACAACATAAAATGTCTTTGAGACGCTTTTGTGGATCAGTTTGTATGAATAAGAGTCTAGGTTATGGCTAAAGCAGCACGTGAACTCAATACTCGTACTCCATGTAGTCGCAGCAAAAACTTGATAATTGATGATGAGCCACAAGCACAGGCGGAGTTGACATTTATTTTCTCATTTATTTCCTCCTTTGCAGCAAATCTGTCGAATCCGCGGTTGGTCAGCAGGAGATCCAAAATATAAAGAGACGAAGGATCGTTTTCTACAAATATGGGAAGCGTTGAGACTTCGTGCTGATGCGAACAAGGATGAACAGGTTGGTGATTTCTCATGGAAGAATGCTTTCCCCTTCAACTCCTGTTTTCTATTTTCCCCTTTGTTTCGTTTTGGTGGGAAGGATTTTTGCCCGGTGACATTTTTTCTTTTGGATTTCCCCCTTTCCTGTGCGTAATGTACGTACGTATGCCATTGACTACGCACACCGCGTTTACAAGTTGTAGAGAGACACGGAAAGTAGAGAAAACTCAACGAGGAAAGCGTCGTTTTATTCAAGCTTGGCTCAGCGAGCAGTCTATGTATCCCAATCCCTGGAAAACACTTTTATCTCCGCTTATATGCATAAAGATTCAATTCCTTAAGGATTGGGTTTCCACGCATCGATACCTCCTGGTTTGCTCTCCTGATTTCAACACAGGATCATCCTGTTTGCTTCCGTCCTTCTTTTTTGTGGGCTATTTAGTTTTCTGTGAGATCCTTGAAATATAACGATGGCATCCCTGTGCTCAACTTTAGCCACATGTTTTGTGAGATCCAAGCTTAAGTTTGGACAAGAAGTGGTTTTCATTCATGCTATAACACTTTTGAAATTGTATTTGCTAATTTTAATTTCGAATGGTAGTTAAAATGGAGATAAAGTTTTATATGAAATTGTTGAAGTTTACTTGCATTTGAAATGGAAATTGAAGTTGAAGGCTTTTATTCTTTGAACATTTCCTGTTAAAATGGAAACTAGCTGTTTTGAACAAGCCCTCAGATGTTTGGAATTGAATTCTGGCCCTTTGAGATGTCAATTTGGAGTCAGGCATATGAGTGCAGGGCTTGCACGAGTTTCTCAAACTGAACTTTACGGGAATCTTTAGTGGAAAATACAATTTCAACTCAAATACCTGAGCTTATATGTGGATAATTTTTGCAAATTGGACTTCAATTTCTTCATTTTAAAGATTCTTTTTATGGTTCAACATTAAAATTGTAAAGGATTTTTTCCGAAATAAATTTGTTTTTTAAATCGCGTATTAACAAACATTAAGGGCGCGTAAAATATTAAATAAAAGTATATTTAAATCCAATGTACAATTTAGATACTTACCTGTCCAGTATTTTGTTGGTGTTATGTAAGTCGAAGGTATTTGTATGGCAGACCAATTAAAGTTTCAACCTGAATGCGCACAACATCCATTTCATTTCAATACGAGAAACTCAGTCATTTGTTAAAAGTGGTATTTACCTTCAACTTGACAGGTGAGCCGAGACGAGTGGTGCCAATTATGGTCGGATCCTGCTACCAGTAAGGATTGGCAAAAAGCATACATGAATTTCATGTTTCAACTGCAGGATACATCAGGTATAGAAACACACATGTTTGATTTTTTAAAAGCATTTAAGTTAGTTAGTTAAGTTCTGATCATTTAAGTTTAGCATCAAAATATTTTTTAAAAAAAGTAAAACCAACCCCAAAAATTTACCCCAGTCGCAATATTGGAAAGGTTAGTAAAACTGTCTGGCCGGTAGAAAATCCTATTATGCAATGACATTTCTCTCCGATCCATTGTTCTACTTTCGAACATTATGAACTGGGCGAGGGGGCTGTTTTCTACGCCTTTGAGTTTGTTCCGCCTCCCATGGACGTTTGTAATAACCTGATTTTCAATATTCTGAGAAACTGTCAGCTTTTCAGAAGGGCGTTTTTTTTCTATGAGCTCATTTTTACTTGACTATGGAAGACTCTGGTGGTGATGAGAAAGTTTGAGTATTTTTTGTGTGTGGAAAATGAGAGAGAAGATCAAGACAAGNTTTTTTTTCTATGAGCTCATTTTTACTTGACTATGGAAGACTCTGGTGGTGATGAGAAAGTTTGAGTATTTTTTGTGTGTGGAAAATGAGAGAGAAGATCAAGACAAGTGATTCGCTGGGGGCCCGTCAAAGAGAGTGCACACATTCCTGTCTCTCCCTTCCTCTTCATAATCCAATATTACACGGAGCTCGCAAGTAACTTTTTTCCAAGAATTTCATTTAAAATATAAATTCAGTTCTCCAATTTTACAAACATCACTTAAAAGTCCACGTGCAAGCTTTTACTAACATTACTTGTCCTACACGAAATTCAAAATGTAACATATTGTAAATAAATTGTTGAGATATAAACTAACAACACGACGCCCTCAACGTAATAAATATTAAATATGAAATCCTGTATTTCACACTAAATTTTGTCTTCAAATTTCCAGGTGATGGGTGCATTGATGTGGGGGAATTCATTTCCGTGTGTTCCAGCTTCGACATTAATGCTGATGAGAGTCGTAAAGCGTTTGAGGCACTCTCCAAGGTACTTTCTATGAACACATCCTACTGTACGTACTTACGTAAAAACGAGAAAATCAGACAGGGAAACCAAACTCTGAGCTTACGAAGCGTATCAATCCCTACTCCCCCGCTCACATCATCCAGAAATTCACGACGGAGAAAGTCAAGTCCTTGTCACATACACAGGGACGAACGACTCCTTAGATTTTTACTTTACCCTCCCATGCAACTTGCACTGCACAAGTATGCAATGCCTCCCACTCCGCCGCCTTGGAATGGGTTCCCGATTTTACCATACCAAGGCATCCCCGTAAAGTGAGGTTGAGGGAATTCTTCGCCAAGGCAAACTCACTCACTCCAATTTTAACCCCTTGGGAAAATCCAGTATGTCAAGTAGCTATTTTGAAGAATGGTTCCTGGAAAAACTTCTCAGAGTCACTTTTTTTACCGTCTCACCTTCTCCATTTACTTTACAACAACTGTTAACGGGGTCTGAAGGGGAGGGGGAAAGTGGACGGAGTGGATGGACAAGGCTAAAGTAAAGACAAGAAATCCAGAGTTCAGGATACTTCTATTAGTTAGTAGACAAGTCACCTGCTCCTGGAGGTCCAGGTCCTGAGAACTTTTAAACTAAAAGCTTTTTCATTTTTTTTTGTAGAATGGGAAAACTATAGTAGATTTGGACTTTTATGCCGGGCTTTGGAATGACTACTTCTTTTCAGATGACAGAACAGCACTTGGAAATTACATTTTTGGAAAAGTATCTTTCCCTTAAGGTTTCCGCTCGTGTGGTAAGGAAATCTTGGCAAAAACAAACACTACAAACGACAATTGGACAAAGAAAAATGCATTCAATCGAATTATGTACCAAACAGGTTTAGTGGTGTGGCTAAAACAGATGTGTGTAACTTGTATTGTAATGCTAGTGAAATGAATATTCTTATGCACTCATTATCTGCCGTGATACAATTATTGGTGTCTGGCTGTTTGCCGTATTAGAAGTACTAGTTTGTGTGCATTATATATTTTTAAATTGTTTAAATTTTTTTGATGTAGATCGTGAGTTCTTATGATTGTTGTTGCCAGATCTTAACTTGTCTTGTCTACATTTTAATGCACGTCTACTGTGAAATATTTGCATGAAAGAGTTACTTCTACGTGCACTCCTCCTCCTTGTTGAAACAACTATGATTTCTAGTAATTTGCCACACATGCGTAAGTATCACTTAAAACCCTACATTTTATTCAAAAGAACAAACAATTCAACTGTTTACCAATTTATGTTAACTGCAATTTTTAAAAAATTGACAAGTGACTTGTTAGTTGTCGCTTAATATTCTGACATGTGCAAAACGTAAAACATTTACACGCTTAACTTAGTTGTCTCCAACGCACGTGTTATTACTTGGGCAGAAAAATCTATTTCCTTTCATTTTCCTCCGCTGCGTCGAATGACCCGCACCGCACCGCACTTAATACGTTCCTTCAGGTGAAATACCATTGCATGAAAGGAAGTAAGTCATAATTAATTTAATCAAGGCCAAAAGCAGTATTGCATGATGCTGTCCTTTCTGCCTTGATATATAATTTATGAGATTGGAAGTGAAAGTTGAACCTTCTGCTCCAAAGACGAACGAAGGTTTCCTCAAGAAAACTAAAATATCTTTCGAACAGTAAAGTGAGCATCCTGTCACGTGGAGGCATGGTAGAAAAGAAAAGAATGGTTTTGGAAGCTAAAGGCAGCACCTTAAAAGGATTTTTAATCCATTTGCGCGCGTTCATGAATGTTATACATGAATCCCCGCTTCACTTGTGAAGGCAAAGTTTTTACAGCTTAGCTTTTACTAATTACTTAAGTAGAGTTTGCATTTTTTGAAAGCTTAATCCATATCCAACATGTTTCCCTCCCAGCCATTTTCCTCGTTTAAAGATATACACGCTTTTTGGGATGCGCACATAATGCATGGCAAGTCAAGATTCTTAACAATTTGGGCCGCAAGGCATTTTTTTTTGAAGCTCACATTTACTTCGCCAACATTGGCATTTATCAAAGGTGCAAAAAAATGTTGATGGTAGGAAATTGGCGGAGGAATCTGTGGTATGGTACAACAAAGCAGGGTATGAGCTCCTTTCCCCAGGATTTCCGGTACTTTCTTCTTTCACAGGAAGGAAGAGCGTTCCACAATCTCTTTATTCTCCCATTCCAATTCAGGAAACCAATGAACCGGAGCCTCTCGTTTTGGCGAAGGTACAAGTTTCCAATTTCTATCATCTTATCGCCTCCAGTCATATGAATAACCGCTTGGATAACATTCTTGTAATAATATTTTCATCCCACGCTGATTTCCGAGATACACGTCAAACTGCATATGTGTTCTTGCATGAAGCTTTGCTTGGTTTTTCTATATTAAGAATGCCTTTTGAAAATTTGAAATTAAATGTGTTCAACGTAAATCCGTCTTTAGTAATGTTTTCTCTAATTAAGTATTTATCATCGTCGTCCTCTTTAATTAGTAGAAAAAGAGTGCACATTTCATGTAAACTTGTAAGGATTAATATCATGAATAGAATAGAATCTATCTAGAATAGACGGCATCCATAGATCGTTAAAATCCAGGATATTTAGAAACCTGCTGTATCAGGAGCAATAGAAAACATGGAAATACGAATCAAACTTGATTTAAAGTCAAGGAGGTCCGGTGCTTTTCAAAATTATTTGACATTTAGCTGAAATCAAAATGTAATTCGTACGAATTCTACCCACTAGTCTCAAGGAAGAGATTTGACAGTAGCATGTGATGTAATCATTTAATGTACAGTATGCATCCTTAGGAAATTAACATTTCTTTATATGAATTGTCTTGTAGTTACTAATTATAAAATGTTAAATGTTACACCTAGTTGTTACTGAACATTTAAAGTTTAGAATAGAGAAACGAGTTGGCTGGATTCAATTTAATGATTACTCTATATTGTATTGTGCTACTTCACGCCTTTATGGAGATAAATATGCTCGAAATTAACGAAACGATTTATCACTGTCTTGTAGTAGAAACGAGAAGCCAAACTCGGAAATTACGAAATGCAAATTTAATGTAAACCTAATTGTGAACATAGTATTTAGTAAAGCTAAATGCATATTGTAGTGTAGTGGTGTAATGTTAAAATAAGAAATAAATGTATAATTCAAATGGCTAGGCTATTCAGGATTGTGGCGTTACATTGATTTCAATCCACACAAAACATTCTTAGCAACAACACCAAAATCGGTTATCTTTACTAATTTCCCAACACAATTGAAACAAAACAATAACAAGTTGAGTTAATCACAAGAGTCTCACTGGGTTCTAGAGTTCCTGACGTCCATGATATTGCCACGGGCCAAAGTCCAATCTTGGAATGTATTCGTAGTCCTCACAGCTTACCAGTGGATTCCTAGAAAAAGATGTGATTGTTACCAATATGAAGGTTTTAATTCCTTAAGAAATGGCTTACAGTACGGAAACATTTGGAACACATTTTATATGCTTTGGGATTCCCAAACGCCAAAGTCATAAAAGCGCACCCGTAAAAACCTAAGCTTTCTAGATAATTCCCAAGTGGTTAATAAAATCATAACGTTTATAAAAAGCGACGTCATTTGAATATTAAATGCAGAACTATTAAGTCCATAATTATTAGTTTTGATAGGTCGATCCGAAAAGCTTGAATTTCGTCAATTCGGGAAACTAGTTACGAATTTCCATCATTTCTCACGAGTCAACAACTTGTAATTTTGATAGGAATGCGATGGGAATAACCGATCTAGCTTAAACTGCATGTTAATGGCATGGAATGGTTCTTCTACAGAGCGTGATTAACGATGGGTGACACGCGATCCTCGTTTCTGAAGGAAAGGGGGCCGTAAACTACTCCCTAGCCCCAGATTTCCCTGACTCCCTAATTTTTAAACTGCCTTGCTCACTCACGCGTTGACTTTCAATCTGCTTTACTACGCCACGAGGATGCGGGGGGAAATACTCGTTTGAGAGAAAGGTGCAATAATTAATTACCCGGGTGAAATAGTACGGAATGCCATGGCTGGAACCTTCTTCAAAGACGTCGTCGTGCAGATGATAGAAGCCAACGACAGTTTCCGGATTTGATCAAGTTGAGCTGGAGAAGAAAAGTCAATAAAGATATTTCAGTTAAAACAATGCATGCATGAGCCTCCGACCGCTTCTCAATTCTTACGGAGTGTGAAGGAATGCGGCATGCCCCCATTGTCGTAAAAGAATCGATCACTCTGCTTCAGTTTTTGGAACTGGTAACCAACAATAGACCACCAAGTTGGACCAAGGAGTGCATCTTGAAAAGGCTTCTCAGCCACTCCTCCAGCATACAGGTCAACGTCATCCGGATGACGATACTGTTTTTTAAATTGTTCCACAACCTGGAATTTCCCCAAGGACTTTAAAAAACGGACTTCTCAATTTTAAGGAGGTAAACTTTCAAGTTCAAAAAGTTTACTTTGGGATCATGGAAGTCGTGGAAATCGTGCCAATTCTTTGCACGGGGAATCCCGGCCAATTCCCTGTAGTCATTGTATGACCCAAGTCCATACTCTCGACCGCGATGAATATTGAACGTGCCCAAATCCAGACCAAAATGCCTCTCATCCATAAGTAGGTGCTCAGAGATCTGGAAAATTAGAATGGGGTCTCAGTTTCATCCTTCCCTTGCCAAGTAACTCAACTATTTATTTTAATAAAGTTAAAGTTAAGGAAAGAATGGGGTTGTGCTCTTACCGCTGGATCGTAGTACTCATCCTGTCTCCGCTTCGCAGTCGCAATGTATCCGCGCAGGAGCTTTTCAAAGTTGTACGGATTTTTGAATATAATTGCGCTATTGTAGTAATGCTCAAGAGGAAGTTCGGACTCGACTTTATAATATTCGTTAGCAAATGGGATTTTTCCATAAATGGATGAATGGAGACGGAATGCAGCCCCAGAAAACTCAGCATAAACCCAAGGAATAGCATACTCATCGTAATCGTAGGAATAGCCATGGGTGGTTGGCAGAATTCCATGTTCATACATGAATCTCCAACCTGGGTAAACGATTCCAAACGATAACACATGCATAAGAATTTGAGGACTTCTATTTAAATAATTAAACTCACCGAGGAGAATGGGCAAGTACTCCGTGTAAGTGATGTGCTGGAATATAGCAATGGTGAGTCGTCGAGCCTCTTGGTACAATTTCTCGTCATTCCAATACGGATTAAGTTGCTGAAGTTTCTTGGCACAGTAATTATGGTAACGAGCTGAGAGGATTTGAATCAGAGCAATTCCTGGTTGAATGGTTGTTCGGAAATCGCCGGATCCAAAGCAAAAGTTTGCTGAGGAATTGAAGCACTCTGCATCCTTGTCTTGTGGCAAATAATATTCGTGGCCAACTTTAGACATTTTGAGACATCCGTCTTTGTGGGAGCGAAGATTATGGCTGTCATTATCATGGCGCCCGTATTGGAGTGACAAATCCAAATGAGACGTCTGTATGTTAATCTGCATGGAAATTACAAAAACCAGGATTTGTTTAAACCATCCTTTGACCTCACTATTAATTTTAATTTGAGCTTACCGGATTTGCATATCCAATTCCACAGTCATAGTTTGGAGCCAAGACGGCTCGAGCAAAGTTGAGACAAACTTCTTTGTGTTTTGAATAAAATGGATCTTCCCGGGGAATAGAGACAGCGTAGCATTTTGGACTCACTTGCTTCTCACCTCCTTTGTATCCCGCACAGCAATCCAAGAATTGACCATCTTCTGCTTGATAAAACGGAGTGTGGACCATATCATGGGTGATAAATTGTCCATAATGGACATACAAATTATTAACGGATTTCTCCTCGACGTCTTTGTCCGGGAGGGCGGTGTAACGGATTGGACGGACAGTGGGTAAGGCTTTACCGTCGTAGCTGGAACGGACTCCGTGGACTTTGTTGGAGTAGCTAGTCAAAAAACAAGGTCAAGGTCAATTTTATTTGTAATTTAAATTTACTTGACAGTGAATGGATGGATGGAATTCCTGGGCCGAATGCAATGAATGAGGCTGTGGTAAATTGCATTCCTCGCCGGCTCCAATTAATTAGAAGTCAAATAGAATGGGGGGAATTTACCTTGGGATCCTGATCCTCCCCAAAGCCGTTCGAGCTTGGCCGTAGTGACCATTTTTCAAATTGTTGCATGACCCATCTGTACTCCTGTATTTGGATGCATAGCATTTTTGGCTGTAAGTTGATTTGCAAAGCTTTCCGTAGGCCTCGGGTAAATACTGTGAATACTCGGAGCTGTAAGAAGCCCCGCCGGTGTAAAGGACGTCTGGATTGTAGCCGTACCTGGAAAAGTAAAGGGGGGAAATAACGATCCATGCCATAAAATTTGCATAAATGCACGCACATGAGTGAGTTTTACTACTACACTACAAGATATCGTTGACAAAGGATGACGGGAATGGGGTTCATGTCCGTGCGTAAAAATATAACGTGAGGAAACAACTAAATAATATATGTTTTACGAGTTGGTAATAAAGGAGGAGCAGTGCTTAAAATATTTGAATGCTCTTATCTCAACTATGTCGTTTGGGGAATTTCCCCTCATCAAATCCTACATTAAAAATTACATGTTGGGGTTTACAAAATTCACGACTCATTTGTAAAAACAACATCGTAAAAGGAAAAATATGCACTCCTCATCAAATCCTACATTAAAAATTACATGTAGGGGTTTACAAAATTCACGACTCATTTGTAAAAACAACATCGTAAAAGGAAAAATATGCACTTTCCATGGTCTGGGGATTGAGACTATTTAATATTTAAATGGACTCACGTCGTTGAAAGATACTCGGCGACTTTAGAGATGTAATATCCTGCGTCTCCATGAAGTTTGACTTCGGATTGGTATTTGTCTTTAGGAATCCCATTCCCCCAGTACGATAGGTCATCTTCTCCACGTCCCAAGGCCTTGTCAGTCCGAAAGTATTTGTTCATGTAGTCTGTTGCGTATTTTCCAGCCTTGATGATTGCTTCCTTCGTGGGTTTGGTGTAGATCCCGGTGTAGCCATATTTCTTTGGATCATATTTAAGAACCGGCGCCTTCTTGCCTGCATCCCGAATCAATCATTTAAATTTGAGTTCATACAATGTTTCTAAATTCTCCCGTCACTGAGATAAGAATTGAATGTAAATTACATTACCTGAATAGTAAACGTCTGGACAGCAAACACCACGAGAGCCGTAGCCGTAAGTACAGGATTTGTAGTAGTCAGCTTTCTCGTAGTGGTAATGAGCCGGGGTCCCATAGTATTGAACACAACTTGATAAAGAGCGACAAGTTCCGGGCAAACCCTCTGGAGCTGAGCACTGAGAATATCCCACAGAAGCCTTGTATCCGTGTGGAGCATTTCTTTTTGGACGTGGCTTTAGTAAAATTACGGCACAAGTTAACAATACAAAATTTTCTCCACAAGTCGGAGAAAGGTTTGATTCGAGGTGCATGCATAAACTACAATTCCGCATGGTTCCAAAGGTTACTTACTAACTATAACATGTAGTAGAAAATCGTATTTTTACCTCGGATGGAAGACTGTAGTCAGCGTCGTCTATCATCAGGACCGCGTCGTCGTCGTCATCATGGAATAAAGTTTCCGTTTCGGAGAGGATGGTCAGGTCAGGGTTAGCAAGGACAAATGTCCTTCGTGTCAGGAAAATGGTTATCACAGCCACCGGTAAAAGCCACGCTCTCCTCATCTTTAACAGGTCTCTTTTAGCTAAAATATCAATTTTTATAAGTATTTAAACACAAACGAAATGGAATAGGTCAGACCCAGCTAGACGCTAATTCTAAATTAGGAATTAGAAATACTTACACCGTGTACAAGAAATACGGAGAACGTAATATTTTATTAAACTATATGGACTAGGTCACCCGGTGTCAGTGTCACTCCGAGTGAGACTTGGAATGAACTGACACTAAAAGAAAAAAGTACATGGATACTTAGGAATTTGAAGGCTCGGAGTCACTGTCTAGCCATAATTCATAATCTAATTGATTTATCTTTGGATTATAGGGATTTCATTCATTCGTTCGCATGTTTCGAGGGAAGAATTTTTTTTTCGTCAATGCCACGGTCGGTCAGACGGAGTCGTAGATTGTGTTGTTGCCCTCATCTTCCGAAAAAATATGCTAAAGCAAGAAGAGAATCCTTGTCGGAGACATTTGAATGGATTTTGCTTCCTGGGCTGACGATGAGGAATAAAGTTGATAGCAGCACAACCGACATGATCGTCTTCAGGTGTTGAAGGCCAATCCCTGTTGTCCTCGGGAATTAGATTAAGTTTTGTTGCCCTTCTCTTGATTATTCTTGCAGCTTGCACTGCTGGCACCATTTCTAATCTTCTAGAACACAGGAAATAAGGTCAATCCCCGGAGATAACTTGCAATTGTTAGCGTTGGAATTGATTTCCTACCTCAAACTAGGGATGCATTCCAGGTTCATGGAAGTGAGCTTGTCTAATTTCTCATTTCTTTTTTGATAACAATTAAATCGAATCCCATAAATTTTTCGATTTAATGGAAATTGTTTTGTACATCTAGAAGTCCAAAAATATTTTCTTTTATTCTCAGTACTAATAGAATTTACAGCAAGTTTTTGAAGTCATCCTTGTAAAGCTTCGTTGAAGTGTTAAAATTACTCAGTAAAAATCGGCTTGAGTACTTCCCAATGGCCAGTTCCATTCGTATAACGGGACAGATAAAACAGGAATCTTGGTCTATCCTTCTCAACATTACAGCCATTCGTTCGACAACCAAAAAATGTGTACAATTGTTTGGCGCCGTCTGTTTTAGCAATGTAGTCAATGTGGAATTTAAAGCAGTCGCCAGCGGCCATGAGTTCATTGAGTGTGCCAAAATCCATCATTCTCTTGACAAATTCTTTCCTTTGATTTTTCCCTGCACTTATAGAGCACAATCTGCAGTTTTGCTTCCATAGGGCTACCCTGTATTTTTCAATTCTCTCATGGTAAACGCTCCAATATTTGGTAAGTATATGAGTAGCAACTTTCCGTCGAATTTTCAAGTGATTTTTCTGCATCTGACAGTTGGTTAGAGCTTGGGAAATGGAATGATACAAGCAATCACCGTCCCCAATGTTAGGAATTATTTGAAAAACTCCGATGCGATGAAGCCAAATATATGAATTGCGGTTGGCGGAGTCTGCCATGACATGAATTTGCAAATGACAAAAACATGTCAACGTTAATTTTGAAGATACTCAAGAAAATGTTGATCGCTCGAGAAGCACCTTGACAATTTGTAGTAATTTAAATACCCTAGTTAGTACTCTTCAGTGCGGTTTGGCAGAGGGTTTGCGTGCAATTTCAAAAATAATTTTGTTTTAGGATAATGAATGCATATAAATAATTTCAAATTCCAATGATTAATTAATCTCAAATAAGATTTATTAGTTCGAAATGTTCGAAGATGCGCATGGTACATGCCTGCCAGAGATCTAAGTAGTAAGTAGCACACATTAATTACTAGGCAAAATATTATTTTCACATGTATAATAATTAATATACATAACAATAAGACGATGCATTCGGAAATGTAATCCAATTTCCTCAATTAGCTAATATTACTTTTTGGTGATAAAATATACCCATAAATTGTGCAGTTTAAATCTCATTTTTCTCTGTGTGTGATTTGCAGTTTTTGTGTCTACGAAATAAAAACAAAATCCTTTCCCCTTCCATTCCACACACACAGCCAGCACAATTATATTCTTAGTTACAGGCATGCGACACACACACATTAAACGAAGAATCCACATTTTCTCGTAAAACACATTTTAGTAAGTAAAGTAGTAATCAATTGCACGCAAAGGAAAAATCATACTAAAATCGAAAACCCTACAGTCAAACATTTTCGATGGGCTAAAAACAAAAGAAAGAAACAAAACATTATGCAGGGGCAGTAAGGGCCCTTAAATACTTCTCCTTCCTCCTTCGTAGATTTGATTGGTATGTACACAGCTAATCATCTAAAACTCTAATCAATTGTAAGTACTTCCTGTAACTGCCGCTGGTACTCCGCCTTCCCGGGGCCAGCAAAATAAAACAACAACCGAAACATTCCCACCTAATGCAAATCCATTGCCATTTACATGAGAATAATTTCTTAAAAAATAATAGTTAAAAGGTTTGGACGGATTAATTAATATCTGTGGGAAGTGGGGTTTGGGTCAAAGTCAATACAATTTTTTGTTTGTCCCATTCCGTCGAGCGGGAACCCACAAAAAATATTTTGATTGTCAAAAATTGAAATAGGGATGGGTTTCCGTTTGACGGGAAAAAGATTATCATCAAAATTCAAATCACGTGTGACAAAATCCCTGGGTGACTAGGATGTCATCAATAGCCAAGTAGACGTTGTCTTCCAGGAAGTTGGTTGGGAGTTGGAATATGAGGAGGAAAGAGGATTTTAGATTTCGGAATTGAATCCGAGCCGTGAGCCAGTCCCTGGAGTCCCTTGACAAATCCGTGATTTCCACAATCTTTGGTTTTTGTTTCAATGTTCCCGCCGTCACACGGAGACTGAAGGGATCCCCATTGTGATCCACAGTCCTTATATTGGACCTTGCAGAACCTCCATCCGCCCCGTATCGATAATTGATGAATCGGAAGTGGAGGCAAACGTTTCCATCCTCCTGAGGGTACATCATAGAGCGGATGTACAAATTGGTCACGTGATGACGGGGAACGATCGTCTCAAATCCACGCCCGTAGCCAGGTGTGTCATCTTGAGTGTAGTTCCAGGATTCTCCAGTGAAACGGATTGGACACTTGGCAAAGTCAAAGTCACAGAAAAGGAGGATGGAGTTCATGTCACGGACGGATTCCACAGCCGGTTCGGAGAGGCGGGTTACTTTGGCATCCGCAAATTGTTCAGAGCTTGGAATGCTGGGTTGAGGTGGGGATGGAGTGGCTCGGACACGATTGTCATTTGTATTACCGATTTTGAAGAGAGTCAAACCCGTGTTTTCATTTCGATTGTAAGTGTAATCATCTCGGCTGTACACACGGGGACTGAAGGAAATTGGGCGACGGGTTGTTGTTGTTGTTGTGGTTTGATAGTAAGGGATGTAGGGGCGGCTTGTCGTTGTAGTTGTAGTCGTGGTGGGTCTTGGGGTTGTGGAAACGAAAAATCGGTTGATTGATGGACGTTTCGTGGATTTTGTAGTGTCGTAGTGGTAGTAATTGTAATAGTTGTTGGGGGCTTGGGTAGGAGCTGAGGTTGGGCCGTATTGGATTTTGTAAATGGAATTTTGGCGGAAGCTAATCCCGTTGTCATTGTTGAGTTCATTGTTGTCAATTTCATTGTAGGTGAATGGGGCCTTGGTGGATGGGGCGTAGTAGGTTCGGGGGGCCGTTGTAGTGGTGGTAGTGGGCCTGGTGGTAGTGGGCCTGGTGGTGGTTGTTCGAGTGGTTGTTGGTCTTGGAGTGGTTGTTGTAGTGGTGGTGTATCGTGGAGTTGTTCGGTATGTTTTGTATGCCACAGTGACTGGGGCACGTGTGGTAGGCAGGATTGTTGGACGGGGTGTAGTGTGGGCGGATGGATTGTACTGGGGTCTGGGTCCATAGTTAGATGATGAGCCTGAAAATTGTAATATGGAAATTATTGCATGAAGAATATTACAACCAAAAGAACTAATTCATATAATGGAGTAGAATAAAATTATAAATAAACAAATTTGGACGTCGACATCAAGCATACCGTATACCGTAACCTAAAGAAGAATGCAGTTTGGATACGGAGAATTAGCAGGAGCATTTAGAAGAAGCCGTGCTCCTCATACCAATTCCCATAAGCCATAGCTGGAACATCTAAAAGCAAAGAGTTCAATGTGCAGCAAGGCAAGAATCAAGTTCATACAATTCAATTATACTATTTGGAATCAAACACAAAAAATATTGCAAAAATAAAATAATAAATAAATGCACAAACAAAGCTTCATTGGATTCCAGACAAATCTTCAACCACAGACCGCACTCATCGCAAAAGCAAGAATGATCAAGCTCAGATTTCGTACTATTTATATTTACATTTGATTTGGAGTAAGGTATAGGTGTATGCTGTGCTTGGGAAGCTTACCTTCGCAAATTCCTTGAGGGATCAAGGAGTGCATGTGGGATCTACGAGTATTCTAATTGTTTGTTTTTGAAATGAACTACTCATCTAAGTATACTTTTGATAGAGCTACTGCTACGTTTCTACAGGTATAAAACTAGGTACTAGAATCTAACTTCTATTTTGCAAAACTAACGGACCTGTACAAAGTCCGGGATATTCGGAGGAGCAGCGGGTTCCCTCCGGGCAGGCAGAGCAAGGACTTCCTCTTTCGTACATAGGAGTCGTTATGACGTTCCCTGCGGGTCCGTAGTTGCAAACGTAGAGCTTGCGATTCCATTTCCCATCATTGAAGTATGAGTAGCCACATCCAATTTTGTAAGTCTCAGCCCACAGCATTTGAGTGTAGTGACCCAATGGTTTGATGAAACTATTTTGGAAAGCAAAGACTTAGTTCTACTGTTTCACTATTTAAAGTATTAATTAAATAAATTACTGGAATTCATCAATGTGGCGAGGGCTCCAGTCAGCAACTTCATCGTACCACGCCTGGATTGCTGTGTTCCAATCTGCTCCATTACGGAGAACATTCTCACTGAATTGGTACAAGTTTTGGCCAGTTAAAAACCGAGCTGGAAGTTCCAAAAAATTATATAAATTAGTTATGTCAATATCTAAAATAGTTATTATTGGCCCTCTCATTTGTAGCCAATGTTGGGTTTATCTTCAAAATAAAATAACTTCTGCTATAAAGTACCACGTTCAGTTAAAAAGCAGAAAGCGGTACACATTTTCTAACATGAATAATAATTTGGCCTTGTCAACTTACAGACTTTCCTGCAATCCAGACAATCGTGAGTATATTTGCATTGGTCAGCCAACCTTTGAGCAGTTGCGGCTAGCTCATCATCCCATTCCTAGAAATAAAATTTAGGAATTAAAATTAATGCTAAAATTTCTGGACATCTCCAGGTATTCATCCTAAAAAATGCATTTTTTCCTCTTCTCCGCTGCTGTCAAACATTTTATCCTCATTCTACCACAGTACACTAGCAAAAAAAAATCCCTTCGTCCCGTCATTATGCAATTAAATCAACTCCACTTCCCCCAACAAACATGATTTCAAAGACTTTAACCAGCTAATCTAACAGATTGTAATTGCTATTTACAAAACAGAAAAGGTCGCGAGAGTCATGAACTTTCAACACAAGCGTGACACGTACCATAGATTTACATAACTAGGGAATATATTAGAAACTAATCAACTCCTTCCTTTCCAACGTACGTTACATACGCACCTCAGTCTCCCTCCCTCCAAGACCCCTGGGAGCACCAGGTCACGACTCACTGGCTTTTTGAGTCAATTAATAATCAGATCAGGTGTGCTGACAGCATTCTCCCATGCATCCAACAAACACCCACAACCTCCATAATAATTCTTAGCTCGATCTTCACAATTCCCCCTTTTCCTTCCTTCCGGAGTAGGTAAATCCTCCAAGTAATTATTTTATTTATTAAAATTAATCGAAATGAAGGAGGCATTTCCCACTCAAGTGAAGGCCAGTAGTGCAGCGCAGTACTTCATCCCGTACGTTATGGCATATCCCCTCGTCCAAGTTTTAAATTTACATACAAAATCCTATAATCCAGTAGTCCTAAATAATCCTTGCCTGCCTTTTGCATGTATTGTTGATGGTGTGAAACTTACCATTTGTCTCATGTTTGAAGCTGAGGGTTGTGGACCAGGCCGACCTTTTCTTTCATTTCCAGAAGCTACGAGGGCCCGGAAGGAATTGTGCATGTTCATGATGAGGTTACGATCCCCTGTTGGAATCCCCAGCTCGAACGGAACCTTGCATTTTGGGCCGACACCCTAAAAAAAACCACAAGAAAGATATTTAAAATTAATTTATTCATTAACTTTTAGCTCAAAGCACGCCAGTTTACATGGCTGACCGCCTTTAAACCCCAGTACATATATAAGCATTATAATAACTAAATTAAAATTAAACTGATCTTTAATCCCCTTCCTTTCGCGCATGTAATTACAGCAAGCAAGAAGCCATCGTACTCCTCATGAAACCCACAGATGCATTTCATTCTCCTTTGAACTTGACAAGGTTCAGTCAGTCAATTTGACTGGCTTCTGCATTCTGACGCATAAATTCATAAGGAATTATAACCTGCTGCATCCTATAACCCTATGCTCCATGAATAAGATTAGATTTGGGTTTTTGATTAGACAGGAACAGGAGGGGCTGAGATGACGGTGAAGTGTCCTTGTGTTTGCGTGTGTGCTTAACTACTTACAAATCATACATTGAATCCACTTTGACTAAACTCTAAACGCAAATTGCAAACAAGGACCCCCTATTGGCTTTTGAGGATTGTCTCCTCGTACCTTCCCCCATGTTAACAGTTGGAGTTTCAACAAGTAGTTTTTGTAGATTTCCAACCACCAAGCTTCTTATCTGTATCCCCTCCTTTCAATTTAATTACTTGGATTCCCTCCTTTTCTTATCCTCGCTCATAAATTATTTCCAGGTTTAAAATCATATTCAAGATCATAGCGGCGGAAATGCAGGTTCGCGGCGCGGCGGGATGATTTAATTGAATTATTTTGGCGGTGTAGTTTAGATATGATATCTGGACACAACAAAATATTACTCGGAAATACTTGGGTGTAGTCTTGTAGTCAAATCCAAATGTTGGATAACCAAAGTATGCGACCGCGACCTCTCCGTGTAAACCAAGGAGGCAAATTTTGTTAATTAAGATAGGGATGACAAGTTGATGGGAGAGGAAACTAAAGGTGTAGAGCTCCGTGGTGGAGCAGTATGGGGCATTACCTAAAATGGATGAATGAACATGATGAGCACAGTTTAACTAATCCTGATAAGGTTTTATGGATAATTTAATTTAGTTCTTTGTAATCTATGACCAATCTCAGGATCCAAAGGTCAAGAGTGTTCCATCCATACGTACACGCACATTGTAATTCATATCTATTAGCATATTTATTGCTTAGGAAAGGGCAGGAAACTGGGATATCAACATGAAATCGTTTCACCAAGTCCTGCGGACTAAGAAATTCGCATTTTATTGTCTATCATTTTTATTCCAAAGGAAAAACTCTTAAAATGCGTTGTTACTACTTTTCAAATTTCTACGAACGAGCATTACAGATTAGGTGGGAACGGGAGAAACCACTGGACTGTGAAATGTCAGCCTGTCAAATAAGTTTCCTGAACAAAGCGTTGAAATGTGAATATAAAATCCAGTTTTATGCACGGACAAAAGGTTTTTATTGCTGCGAATATTTCAAAATGCAAATCGCCTCGCATGGAAAGAAAAAAAACCTGAGAAGGATTTGTCTTGACATTTTGCTGTGTTTTAAGGATTACTTATCTCTTCTTTCCATCAAATCAGTTGTCAGGACTAGGCACGTCTACCGTCATGAATGTAGTACGTAAATGCACATAAACTTCGTCCCTTCAACACGCAGCTCCAACCCAACAACCCAATGACGACATTTTTTCCCCTGCCATCTCAAATGGAATAATAACAACATTATGCATGCGAGAAGTACCCTACGACCCTTTCACACCATTTGATCTGATTGACAAATTTTTACCGGCACGGTAGGTGGTGGTGAAAAAATATTAATTAACATTGACACCTCCATTTTTATAAACTAGGATCCACAATTCAACCTGTCAAATGAATTCACAGCAATTGCCATTGTCTGTCGGGAACCTTTCCACGAATTCACAAATTAAATTAAGCATTGAAAAGCCTGCAGTTTCCCCAGGGTCGTACTGGTTAGACTATGGAGCAAGGTCTGAGGAAATACAAATAAAATTATCACACAGAGGATTTCGGACTTGAATAAATACAGTCCTAACGTACGTAGCATTGTGGCCTATACTAAATTAATTTAGACATTTTATTCTGATCATGACTTGACTGGGTCAGATGGGAAGAGCATGCATGCGGCTACGTATCGGCACAGACCCAGACAATTACAATTTTGTTGAGGAAGTATTCACCTCATCGCATATTTAATTCTACATTTGACAGACGTGATTTAGTAAATCAAGTGAATAAAAAGTAAATTAAACGATTGGGTGGAGCAGGTACGTAGTACAGGGGACGCGATGTGACGACAGAACAGTTGAAATGGATCATACGGGCAAATTAAAATAATAAGCACCACTTTAACTGCATATTACACACAAGTATCAAGATCTATATCAACTGTGTTCATGTACAGCCATCTTTTTTTCAATGTAATTATTATTCCCCTCAGCACACCGTACCGTTTCCCGTTTCCTCCGTGTCTGTCTTGACTCATTCACTTCATAGGTTAATTTATCAAAGGAACACTCGACGGCAGGCCAGGTTCCATGAAAGGGGAAACAAAAGTGAATCTCATTCAGTTGATTTAATTCACATTTGTGCTATGAAATTGTATGTATTGAAAAGGGTAGTCAAGCCCATCCTGACCGGCCCCAGCTCCTTCAGTTACACAAATTGCAAGACAAAGGCTGACTGCGCTACATAGAAGCAAATATTCCAAAGCAAACTGGTCTAATTGATAAGGAAAAAACCTTGAGACAGTTGGAGAGTCAAGTGCGAGTGCGTTTTTTTTTGTGAGGAATCTGTAGCACACGGTGAGGGACAAAGAAGCAACAGGTGTATTGCACTGTGTAACATGAGTAGCGTCGTATACCATGCATCACATTTATTATGTCCACGCACAGGGTTAATGGGTTCAATCTCCTTCTTCAAAACTATTAATTCTCAAAGAAAAAAAAAGCTTAAAGGCAGTTAAGAATTAATTAAGCTAACTTTTTGCTTAGAGAAGAGATAGGGAGAAAACTTAATACCTACTGTTGATGCAAATATTAAAATATATTTTTAAAGACTGGCGTTTGGGATCCAAAAAACGTTAACTTCTATCCTTAAAAAATCATCAATAAAAGGATGAAGTTGACTATTGACAAGTGTATTAATCATTTTCGAGGGCGGAATGGATCTTTTTGTGAGGAAGTTTGGGTTTGGTCGGCCTGCGATCCAGTCCGCCTCTTTTTGCAATAATTTGCGTATTTGATTTGTATGTAAATATATTAAATACCTACTAATTATTCCTTTGAAATTTTTTATGCTTGTACAATGCACGAGTTGAAGAATCAGAAGCACGACTGTTTGTGTCCGCCTTAGTCACGAATCATAATTGAAAATAAAAATGTATGGTTTTTGCTTTAGGCTGCGGAGGCTTTAAATTAATCAACCCACGCCACGTGAAATCATTCATGGCAAAATACCGAACAAATTGTATCCGGCGGTGGTGCATTGGAGTCTGATAAATTGATAAATATTTTTTTTTGCAGTAATCGATAAAAATCACAAAAGGAAAAGTTAAGGCCATGCCACGATTTTTAATCCTTGATCGATGAGCATGCGGACAATATGAGCAGAAATAGGAAATTATAAATTCATAAACTGGTCTACTCCTGTTTTTGTGGGCTTTGAGCATTAGCAATTAGCACACTGCAGATTCTGTCGTAGTATACTACTATTATTATGATTATCTTTTGTCTTTCAATTAGACAGGGAAGCCAGAGCTGTGTTTGTCCTTGGCTTTCAATAATACTAAACACATACATATACAGATACGAAGTGCAAGTTAGTTGGGAAGATTTAATTGAACAAAATCCTTTCCTTCTCAATATTTGAAAAGAATTGGAAGTGGATGTTTAAACTCATCGGAGTCATAAAAACTAGACCCATAATGCCAAAGTTGTCTCTAGATAATTACTCGGATTTGATTTACAGCCTGTTGAAATTCAGAATTACGTATGAAGTGCGAATAGGGTCGGTCGTATGTCATCCCAGCCCACACTACGCCTGTGGAGTTTGAGCTATGTCATTATTTTTAATTTATTCTCAAAAATTTGTAATTTCCTTATCCAAAATGACAATTCGCATTCCCCAAGTATACATTTACTATAAATCAAAATGACTTTTTTTTCTCACAGAAAGGGCCGAGGAAGAGGAATAGCTTCCAATTTATAAATTCCGAGCTCAAAATATTCATTTGATTCATTGTTGACTTCCTTACAGAAAAGTGACTTGCAAATGTCGTGTTTGTATACAAGCAGATTAAAATGTAGTCGTAAGTCGTAGTCGTAGTATTAAGTAAAATTGAATTGAAGTTCAAGGCGTGTGTCTTCACGTCCCATTGTTGTTCAGTTCAATCCACTTCTTCCTCAATTCCTTTGTACACCTCCTGCATTGCTGCTGGATTTATTAGCCAGGGAAGACATTTCAGATTTGAAGGAGACATATTTCTAAAGGCTCAGCACGACTCTAGACTCTGGGGAATCCAGAGAGGCTCAGAGAGAGAAAAAATGGAAAATTGAAAAGTACGGAATTGAAATGATCTATTCATGGGAAAACTCGCGTACATGCTGCAAGATACGTACGTTATTTAATTTTGTACTATGTTCTTCACAATTTTTTACTGGAGATAACTGCAAGGAAACTCATGGCATAGGCAGATGTATAGCATTGCATTTAAATTATGCGTCATTGACCATATATGCAATTCAAGCCATGCATGTATTCATGAATTTGACAATAAAACTACAAAATAATCGCAACTCGCGTTTCCTTATGTGTTGAGATTGCGAGGATGTGGAAGTGTAATGCATTTCCAGTTGCAACTGCGTGCATGATAAAAAAAAAGTAGTGGGAAAAGAGACAAGTTGTCCTAGACGATCCCCCTTTGTCGAATGAGAAAAAGAACGATGCTCAAATAAAAACGTGTACGGTGGGGTCGTTTTAATTACCTGCGTTACCTTTAAGTTACAGCTTCATTTGCATAAATTCCCTTCATTCTCAGCTACTATGGGGTAATCGATACAAACAATTTTAATTTGTGGTTTATAAAATGCGTCTTAAATTCCACATAACAAAATGTAATGATAAATTATCAAATAAAATTCGTAAAATCTTTCAAGATAAAAATAAGAAAACCTGCCGGCACAAGTAACTTTGATGCACGCGCCAATCTCATAATTACATACGCACCACCACCAAGGTTTTCAATTCGCGAAAATGAACTCACCGGAAATTTGCAAAGAGTATGTTGTCGTGTGATGGCACAGTATTGATTTTGAGTTGAAAATGTTGGAGCCCAGGCAAGAAAGAGAAATACAACCGCAGCGAGGCCCTTGACGGCAAAACAATCCCTTGTTTTTGAAGGAAACATCCTGTGAGGTCTGAAAACAATAATGAGAAATTCATGGAATAAAATCTGACACCAGACGCTGTTTAAATAATCAAGTACACATTGTAAATACAAGTCATTACATAACCCATTAACTGGTCAAATGACAAAAACCTAATTATGTAAACACAAGTGGATTTTGTGATGGAGTGTGAGTGCTTCGAGAGCCATTAAACCAGGATTTGTTGAAGAATTTAATGTTCTGAGAGCAGGGGCTATGCTTTGCTGAGCTAGCTGACAAAATCTCTTGTAGCTGAAGTTTATTTAAAGACAGGTCCTTCTCCCTTAATTAATTGCAGTCAACATGAACATGAAGGTCTCTTTTACTTATGACAGTTCAGAAATATGCAAATGAGACAAATGAGAATGCCAACTGTAGTTAAAACAAAAACGTGGCTTTTGATGTTCACGGTTTTTTTTCACTAAAAATAAATGGGTTGGACCCCGAACACAGGAGTGTGAGGTGCGAGTGTTTGGCACAAGGCAGTCTGTGAGCTAATCAACTAAATACTGGAAGATGCTCAGCAGGAATTATAATTAGATGCAAATCTAAAATAATATTCCACATCCCTAGATCCATGCTGATCCACTCATTCACATCATTTATCCACCCATCAAGTCGCTACTGAATGTCTAGCTAATTTAAATCGTGCAAAAACTACTTAGTAATTATAAATGATTGAAAAATTCCTTCCAGTGAGTACTTGATGAAGGGGAAAATATGTTCTAGCATTTTTAGAATCTGTAGAAACTAGTTTAGCACTTCAATTTCAAAATGATTCAGCTAAAGAGTGAGTGATTTACACTTTGAATTAAAATTCTATAGCTAAAGTTACGTATGCTGTTGATAACCTGTTGTGTTATTGCAGGCGTAGGTAAACAATTATTAACATTGTCAAAATTTTCCGAAATTCAGCCTACACTACGCACTAAATGCATTATGTCTAAATGACATTCCCTTCATTATGCGTCAATTGCAATAGTAACAACGCAAGTTGATGACGTTTCACATTTGGTGGATCCTTTTGCGACTTTTACTCGGAGAAAAACAAATAAATCAATTAACCTATTAGGAATTCTACCAATCAGATTGCCTGCTTAAAGAATGTCCGTCTCAACTTGACGACTGTACAGATGGTCCGTACATAAACGCATTAAATAATTACTTGATTGTTGAGAGAAACAAGAATGCTTACAGCCAAAGGCAATGTCACAATTAGGTTATTTTTCCAATAAAGCAAAAAGAAGATTCCACAAAGCCGCATTATTTAACCTCATCTTACGATCCGCTGCGCCGTGCTGCCTTGTGATTCCAGTTAATTTACACCCCATGCCAAATGTCACCAAGCCAAGACGTGCCTTTTGCCTTTGCAGGTCCTCGCGTGATGCCGAAGTGATTCTTATCTTTAAAATCTTACATTTTAAATAGCTTTGGATCTAATGAGCCAGTGCATTTAACTTATGCAGAATGACGAAGCTCACATTAATAAACATAAATAAATCCTCAAAAGGTCTGCTAAACCATCCTCAAAAATGTCAGTCAGTCAAGAGAATTTCATGATAATCAGATGAGAACAGATAAGGATCTCACCAGAAGTAGAAATGATCAAAGCATTGAAATCATTAAGAAGAAGGTGGTAGTGCTGGCGGAGAGAAATTAACAACAAGTATCCATCTCTGATGCAATACTTGTGAATTTAAACTTAGGAGATTTGCATTTGAATTCTCATTTTTCATACATTTCATGCCAAAGTGGAAGTCGTTTGTGGCCAATCCCAGATTTCAGCTACGTACATGTGTTCTTCAATGCAGGGTCAAATTTTAGATAGCAAATTTCCAATCCAATGTGGAAACCGAAATCCCTCATTCAATAGAAAACTAATAAATTTTTTGAGCTAAAGTATAAGCATGGACGCCTCTCACCTTTGCCTCGTATCAAGTTACTAATTTAACGTTTTAATTACTTTTGACACAATACATTTCCTCAATTAATTAAGAAGTTAATGTGCGACGAAAGTTCTTAATTACTTGCAGTAATTCGATCGCAATTAAATTTAATTGTGATGGAGTGATGGGGCCTTGGATTTTGTCATGCGACTCAGGCACTTCCCTTGCATACATATCCATATCATCAAAGCACAAGTTGATGCTTGGATCTTGATACTTCGTGACTTTTAGTAGAATGTGGAGGAAAAAAAATTAATTTATTGCATTAAAATACAACTCCACCCCCAACTCCAACTCCGAATCATTTTTGACCATTGTGTCATAAAAACTGACCTGCCCATGCCCTTATGTATTCATAAAAAACTTGCGTGGGTTTCATTGATAAATCCTGCAAGGTGAAAACCACATTGAAGAATTCAACACACAAGAATTGGTGATTTCACGAAAAAAAATGCACACCTTCAAAAACCACAAATCCCGAAGGTTTACTTACACGTGTATGAGGGTATATTAACTACTCCTCCTTCTCCGACTTGACCATGAATGCGTAATTAATATTTTTAGCTATTCGGCAATTGTATTGCTTGTTCTACCCGTAAACCCTAGCTTAGTCAACCAAATCGCACATGAACTTACACAAATCAATTAATATTAATTTTTGGCATTAAATTGGCAGATTTGACATCGAAGTGCGCGAGTTGTCCAACTTTTACTTAGCAAAAAAAAGAAGCAGTTCTATCGCACTTTGTAAAGGAAATGTGATACGACATACATCACTTACGCACGAAGGAACACAAAAGTTGAAGTTGATTTTATTTTCTAACTTCCACCCAAAACCCAGGCACACAATGTCACCTTTGTCTCAAGTCAGTCGTAGGTCTTGGGCATTTGGTGTCAATATGTTAACTTTACTAAAAAAACTGGTTTCATTGGACAGGTCACTGGGTTGTCACAGCTTAGAAAAATATCTGCAATCTTTGACGTGAATCAGCTTTGGGGGCTTTTGGAATGAAGAACTACAAATTCTTATCCAGAATTTGGTTACCCATTAATGTCATTCACTTGACATTATCAAGTAGAAGTGGAAATCAATGTAAGATTTACCCTTAAAATGAAAAGAAATAATTTTGTTAATGAATTATTCAATACTCACTACAACAACTACACCGGACCGTGGAATAATTTAGAATTGCAATTCAAAAAATTTGATTGATTTGACAGAAGGAATTGTTCCGACCTCAAAACAAATGATGAATTCAAGTACTGTCATCAGCCCAGCTCCACGCATGTCCAAATCACCCTGAAGTCCAAACTTTTGTCATTCACTGCCATATTTATGTACACAATTAAGGGGAGTTACCAACTGTCAATTACCATATGCGCGCGCCAGCAATATGACTTATTGCATTAGTAAAGCCACGCATCCTCAAATATTAAGTAATGGATCAATCAACCAGAGCATCGCTCAAGGCAATATCTATATTTTTTACGTTTTAAACAGCTCTCACGTGCAGCCAAGGCCTAATATTTTCTTGTACCGTTAAATTAATAAAGAATTTGGCTTTGAATTTTCAACTTTAAAATAACCTAACAATTAACTCAATCGAATACGAAACACCGTTGAAATCGTTGAATTTAGGAAATATTGTTTTGGAATTAAATTGAACCTTGAACCACCATCAGTGGGAATGTAGAGTAAAAACATTGAGGTTCGCCGCTCTGACATTGAATCCAAAGTTTTCCAATTGGGGAAGACAGTTTCATTTATATTTTCATTTGCGTGACGAACCAATTTGAATTCTTTTGGGGGAGGACCTTATCCACTTGAAGGGTAGGCCCTATGGATATTGTGACATTCAGGAGACAGACTGTGGTCAGACATGTGAGAAGAATAGGTCATTACCAAGTTGACGAGATGCCCATTTGTGAAATATGAGCTTTTGGAGTCACCCACACCTTCAACTTTACATTTTACACCTCTCACTCCTCATCCATCCACTTGATTTCCTATCATTATTCTGTCTCTCCACGCACGAGTCCTGTCCCTGCACAGGTTAAGATAACTATGCTAAACAATGTTTATTTATTTATTGGATGCATCCAATCCCTGTGTACGTGAGTGCAGTATAAATGGACGGATGATGACTGAAGGTGCATGGCCATTCTTTATCTTCAATCTCATCTCCGCTTCCATATATCCAATTGTATAATACACAATTTCATTGACTACCCCAGTCAACCAATCTTTTTTTTTAGTTCCTGATTAATCAGGCGTAGTCAGATTTGAACTTTGGGCACTGTTTCAAATTAAACATAATTCCTAATACGCAATAAGACGTGACTCATAATTTAAAAATGGAAAATTCTAAAAATCTTCACAAATCCAACTCAATTCATTCGCATTGAATTTCGTTTGCAATGCAAGCGCATGTAAATGTCCTTCATTATATTTGCTACTTGTAGCAGTGTGTATTTCTTATGGCAGTATGAGATGTCAATCAAGCGTGGAGAATATTATGCAGGAGCAAGTCCTTTATGCACTCTCCGCTTATGACATTTGAAATTCAGTTAAACATGACGCAGAGATGCTAAAATGTGTTTTCTTTCCGGAGTATTTCCTTCCTGTGTGCTAGCAAAGCATCTTCTCTTTGAAAACGCGGAGTAGGCAAAGTCAACCGTGGAGGGGAAACCCTTCACTTGTGAGTGAGACTAATAAAATCCCACGGTTTAAGCTCAAGCAAACCTAACTGTCTGTTAACATTTGACATTGATAATAATTGTGTTTTCGTAAATGTAAATAGTACGTGTACTGTAGAGGAAAACTATTTCTCTGACGTTGGAACCAAGCCTTGTACTATTAAATTTCTTAAGGAAGAATTAATAATTATTCTAGTGGTTTTATAGATGTTCGTTATATGACCACCTCAACAGAATCCCTATTGACGTAACTTGAAATGTTAAGATTTAAGTACCACAATAAAAATTAATTAGGCAGACACAGATTATAATAATGATATCTAGTTAGCGAACTGGTGCGTGGTAGTAAGTATTATTTAAGTTTTGAATTCATAGAATATGACAATTGTGGTTGCCCAAAAGTGACATTATATACAAATGAGCACAAGCCGAGGGCAACGTCTGACCCCTTGCCGTAGCTTTAATAATTATTCTAGTGGTTTTATAGATGTTCGTTATATGACCACCTCAACAGAATCCCTATTGACGTAACTTGAAATGTTAAGATTTAAGTGCCACAATAAAAATTAATTAGGCAGACACAGATAATAATAATATCTAGTTAGCGGTGCGTGGTAGTAAGTATTATTTAAGTTTTGAATTCATAGAATGACAATTGTGGTTGCCCAAAAGTGACATTATATACAAATGAGCACAAGCCGAGGGCAACGTCTGACCCCTTGCCGTAGCACACCTGTGTCTGATTCAACTATTAAGTCCTACCATGGATGGGTAAATGATCTGTGGATTTCGACTTAAAATGCAAATATTCAAAATTCGTAATTTCTCCCTTGTTCAATTCAGTCAGGTTTAGATGCTCACTTGTCTCCACTAAATTTTAACCGATTTCTCTACTGATGGTGAATTGCATACTGATGAGCCTTTGTCTGTCTAGTCACACGGTCATGTCTCTTGTGAGGATGACGCGTTTTAAAATGTTGGATTATCTTTCATTCAAACTGGACCTAACCTGTTTTGACCATTTCATTGCAATCCATTTTGACGAGTTTGCAAATTCGCGAAAAAAATGTGTTTTATCTACTTAATAATTTTGCACATAAGTCAAAATCATTTACGTACGCAATATTCCTTTACTGCCTTTTTAAGAGGATATGAATCCACTCAAACATTCCCATCCACCCGGTGTCAAATTCAAAGGAGTTACTGAACTTACGAGAGATTGATTACAGTCAATGTCCGTCCGAATTGTCTGACACATTCTAAGCAAAGGAAGGGATCTCCAACACCTGCCAAATATTATTTAATAGGGGAACAAACACGCACTCATTTGCATTCAGGAAAAGTGAATGCAATGTTGTGTAAAGGAACGGGCCAGACGCTGACAAGTCAAATCCTGAGCCAAGTCCCTGGTCACGCATTTTTAATGGATAGTTTAAGGATATGCCTTGCGTTTTTGAACTATCCAATATTTATGCACATAATTGAAATGCCCACAGTTATTATGACTGGCTCATGTAAAGGTAAAATACCCCAATTTGCAATTTGTATTGGAGTGCGTGTGAAATGCGAGGTTGCCTACGGAATCAATGTCCAGGACTAGCAGGGGTATTGTCTGGAAGACTGAAGCCTAAAGTAAAATTTGACCCCGAAAATAGTGAGCCTGATGATGAAAATCACCCACTTACAATTGGCACCAATACATAAAAATCACAAGCTTAAATAATCAAGACCCAAAATTTAACATGCAAATCCTGTTAAATTACTTCATATGTAACTATCTGGTCGAGACGAGTAAATATTTTTTTGCGATAATCACAAAATCCTCAACTTAAAAAAGCAGTAAATTCTAAACCAAATGACACGAGTGGGAATTGCTTACCTTGTTTCAAAGGATGCGTTGATTGGATGAGGAGGATTCGGTGCCCGAACAAATGTTTAAAAAGTCGTTGATTGATGTAATAGTCCCAGTTGCTCCCAAATGACAAGGGAAGGGGTGAGCTGAAGGTTAAAAAGGAAGATGTGAGATTTTTAATTGTCGTGTAGTCTACTTTCAATGGAAAACAAATCAAACCGTGTCACAAAAAGGAATGAATGGAATAAATATTCAAATTACTTTTTTGAATCAAGGCGGGGAACGAAGGGCTGATTTTGAATTACGAAGAGTCCGGAACTTTCAAAAATGACAACTCGTAAAAATTGCAAGTAGAAGAGAATCCTCAAAACTTGAATGACAGTTGAAACTTGGAATTAATACTTTTTGAAAAGTTAAGTTTGAGGAAGGATAAACTTTTTCAAAAGGGTTGTTTGAATGTTGGGAGTTGGGACGAGAATGAGTTGGGCAGATGATCTCCGGGGGATCAAATAGTCGAAAAAGTTGAACTAAAAAAACGGGGATGAAAAGTTGACTTGGCGGATTAAAAAAAAATTTGCAGGGACTGGGATAATGTATGTAGGATAAATGAAGATGGGCTGTTAAATGGATTATGAGATGAGGAATTGGAAAGAATAGGGAGAGTGACGACAAAGACGGTTGGCGTACGTACGTACGTGTACATTTAACATAACGTTAGCTCACCTGCTACGAATCCCTTTACAACTTCTTCAATGAAGGAAAGGGGTTTTCTTTAACGGGTGCACAACACTATCACCAAAAGCACACCTGGTTGAACGTGTAATTAAAGAGTGGTTGGAGACTATGGTCTTGAATGGAGAAGAAATATTCTTCACTTCATGTGAACGAAAAGAATGAACGTAGTGGTCAGTTGGATGGACGGACATACAGGGTTCCCTTTGAGCAAAACTCTTTAACCAATTAGTTGAGTTCACCTCGACGGAGTCGACAAGTCTACTAAATCCAAAGGCCAACCAAGACATAAGAAGTCAATTCAAATACTTTTATAATCATTCACCTCATCCTACATCCCATTCACATTTCCATTCAATAACTTTTTGAAAACCCCACCAGCAATGGGTCGGAAGGGTGATGAGGATTTTTTTACTTGTCATGATCATCATCCACCCTCACCTCAGCAATGACACTGAACATGGGGCTATTCAATGACCAACCAACTCCTTTACCTCCTCAAATCAACCTTAGTCTTTTACTAATTACCCACAATTCATCATTTCATAATTAGATGGATCATCGTCATTCCCTTTGAAGATTTTAATATTTAACGACGGCGCGGCGATGCACATGTTATTTTAAGAGTCTGAGCCCAAACGTTTTGCCGTTGAGTATTGATCCAGTGTCAAGGTCAAATGAGGGATATAGTTTGCTTTGACCAGAGGAAAAGGTCATAAAGTGTTTAGGGATATTTGGGTGGGTGGATAATGAATGAATCGTTGGAACTCCCGAGACGGGTTACATGGATTCAAGGTCTCTCCATTCATTCGTCCCAAATTCTTGAATTGATGATCTCATCCGTTTAGAGTTTGAGTTTACTATGCCACATTTATTATTTATTTGCATTGTTAAAGGCAATAAAATTTATGTTTTCTTTGAAAGAACCCCAAACATGCTCGCTCGCTCCTCCACTCCTTAATTTTGTTGGTGATGATGATCCAGACTTGAATGAAACATTCACCACTGAGTAAGTGTGATTTGCCAGCCAAAATGTCTACGACAACGGCATGCGGCTACAATGGCAGTACGGAGACAGAAATAATATTTTCACTTAATGCCAAAATCTTGTAGAAATTGAAAAGTCCACCTTCGTCATCTACCCCAGAGTGCAAGTGATACTTTGAGGTAAAAAGTAAAATAAAAACAAGTTTTGGTGCCTGTGGAGCATATTAATTAGGCACGAAGTTTTAACCTTTTTCGCAAGTAAAAATATGTTGGGTTGATTTATTCTCTGAACTTGACATTAATTACCTTATGCATGGGGTGAGGGATTCAGGTGTTGCGCACACTCAAAAGGAGTTAAACAACCGTTCTGAATTAAATAATTCTGACAAATTTTAAGAGATAGTGGCATTGGCTTAATGTAACTAGCTAAAAATCGGAAGAATCTGTTTCGAAACCCAAGAAATGATTACTATATTGTTGAACGTAATATCAAATATAATATAATTCGGTGCTGTTGCTCTTATTTTAAAAATAGCGAAATAAATTAAAATGTGAACAGGTCTATCTGATCTATGTTCGAATTAATTAGCACTAAAAAAAACTATATTATTGAATGGACGCGAATGATTGACTTGAGTCACCAATACAAACAATGTGTTAATTATTTTTATATATATACCAAAAATTAACCACCCGAAGCAGTCTGGGAAGTCCGCACTCCGCACCATGTGTGGTCTAAAATCTCTACCTTAAGTCTGCATTAGGTGTTAATTAAATTAGGAATGTCCGGACACATTGCTAAGAAATATATTTAAATGCGGAACTCCCTTTGATCCAAAAGTTGAGACAATCCACACGAGCATTAACAATTATCGTGTTGTTTGTGCATGAATGAGTGTGCAAACAAATGCAACTCCACTTCAACGCCACTCCCGTCCCAAACGGCGAACAGACATGCAAAGTAATGGTCAAGTTCAAATAAATGGAAATGCAATTCACATTTCAATTACGTGGTTCCACCACGCTACACCATGCCACGGGGAATTCTTCCTTATTTAATCCATTGTCATTCCTTCCCTTAAATGAAAACTTTTCACATCGTAAACCCTGCAAACCCACTGCTTTTTACCGTCCATTCCATGAGAATATCTTCAAGTGTTTCTCAAATCGAAGAAATTATTGAAGGTTTATTACTGTGGGCAGATTTCCGGCATTCCATCATTAAATGTTCTGGATTTAATTCAACCCTGTTCCTCCACCTTCCAGGTGGTCAATTACAATCATTTGATAATAATATTGTTGTACAAGTTATGCAATTTCTTGACTCACAAAAAAACCCGTATTGTGTGCAGATACGAATACGACTGACTGACTACCTTTCAAATTATACTATTTGCTAACCCAACCCAGTCCGTGCTTTCCAGAAATAATAATCTCAGGGCTGTCAAGGCTGAAGATTTCCGGAGCCTAGTAAGAATAACTTCCCATCAACAGCAGCCACGCCGCGGCGACCACAGCGGGTCTGTAACACTTGCAATTAAAATGCAAAGTTACTTGGAGTTGGAAAACACTTTGAAGCAATAATTTAAAGCTGATTTTCCTGCAACACCTCAAGACTTCCATCCATTAAAATGCATTTTTACTGCATTGGAAATTGATGATCAAACCCCTCTTAATCTTTTAATTGTTATGGTCCTTAAGTCTATTGAGCCCATCACACACATACACACAGTGTAGTGCGAAGATTGTTTACAATCTACATGATTGCAGGTGGATGGATCTTCGGACCCAGGCAGATGAAATATTTTAAATTTATGACTTCAGCTTGTTTTTTTAAATATTTTATTACGTACGTTTTGAACATGAAAACAAACATATTCCAAAGTACAATCTACCGCGTTTGCGTCAAACAAATAAAACTGAAACTAATTCAGAGAATTGAATTGTGTTACACATTCAAAAGTTTTTGTAGGTGATTTTTCGCCCTCGCCTCACTTCAAAGACGGAATTATTAAAGGATTCCAAGTAATAATAATAAAACCTTTTCCCACTTGGGACGCCAACTATGTAAATGAGCTGAGCAAGAGATTGCGTAATCATAAACACATGTAAGTGCAAGTTGTAATTGCAATTTTATAATCATTTCTGACCAAAATAAGTTGAATCGTGCGTTTCGGCGCCTGCCTGGCCTGTGAAAATGCACCTGACTGCCTTAACCTCCCTGTTGTGAATCTGTCCACCCCCACACGCGAACACCACCTATTTTTCTAGTTGTTCACATAATTTCCCTAATAAAATGTGACTGATCATCCCTAGGAGGTAATGAGGATTTGAGTAATGGGATTGGATTTTTAAGGGTGTAAAAATCTATTTCACCAAAACCTTGAGGAATAAAAAAGAAGTCGGGATAAGGGAATAGAGCGATATATTTTATTTGGGTCCCAAGGTCTCATTTGTGTACACATGCGTTAATTGCTTGAAATTTATTTGCATGTGCAAAACATCAGCACTTCGTCTCGTAAAGAATAAGATTACAATCGGCTGAAGTCTATTTGTGTTGTGTTTTTGCAGTGGCATATTTATTTGTTTACTATGTCCCAGACCTAGAGTACGTACTCAGAGAATGGATTATCTCATCCATTTGGATTTCCCTGGTCCGAAATCTTGTAATAATACCAATGGAATTTACAACTTTTCTCCGTAAAAGTAGTGCTAAGGTGTCTGTGTCAATGGGATGATGAGATTTCCAATAAGATGAGCAAATTTACAACCTCTTCATCCATCATTCATGCATTCCGTCATATTTTATTGCACCAATTCAATACCCGCGCGAACGCGAACTCGGAAATCAAGTTTCGAGTAATTCATACAATTCATGATTTGCAAGGTGACTTGTTTTGGATTTTAAGTATTCCTAAGTGTAGCCGTCATTCGTTTCCGACAAAAATGTGAGATAATCCCGGCAAACAGATCAAATCTTATGAAATGAAATCATCATTTTGCTAATACGCAAAAGCCAAGCAATAATAAAATCACAAGAAGTGTGACATCCGGCTACAAATGCAAGATACCTGAATCAAAAAATGAACAATAATTTGTCATGTAGTCATGTTTTTCGGTAATAAGCAATAAAATGCAAAACTGAACTATTGTGATAAAATTAGATCACCCAAAATGCTAACTGCTACAAAACAGAGAATTATTACAAAAATGTGTTGCGCGTTTTAAATAAATACAAGCCTAGCCCAGCCCATGAAAAATACTGCGACAAAGACAAGAATTTGGGCAATAAATCCTTTATCTCATCTGAAGTGCTGAGGAGCCAAACCCACTCAAATCCTTTGTCCCACAATCAGGATGCATTAAAAGGGGAAGTCTTGCAGTCATGCAAATTTTAAAGAGGTGGAAAAAAAGAGCATCGCTTCTTCTTCCCTTTTCAACAATAACACAAGAACAACTGCCAAAATCTTCAACTCAAATAGACGTTCCGCGGATGCAGTAAAATGCATGTTTAGTGTTGTTGTGCCCATTACGGGCATGTGTTCTTATGTTTTCATCCAATACTGAAGAATCAGAAAAAAATAGTAATTCACGATTTGTAAATTATACATAATGAGGTCCACTAACACTTAGTTTTTCTGTCCCCTCCTGCGGAGTGGCGAGTCCGTAGGATTGACGACTAAGAATCCATCACTATTCATAAGTTTCAACAGAAAAAAATCCATCCTCGACCTTGATTTGAGAAGACGCTATGAATAAAGCTTCGTCGCCACTTTTCCTGGTGTTTTCATCCAAATCGATAGGACAGGAATTAATGCAATTTGTTTGTCCATGCTTGCATAGGATAGGAAGCCTTGACCAAGGCCCACGGCCACGGCTCCAGGGCAGGGCCCCACCCAACCTATTAATATTTAACAAAATTCAAAAATTCCATATTGAGATCAGACCTTGATTATAATGAGCTTGATTATTGAAAATTCATTAGTAATTACAACGCACTTGCTTGCTCAGTTCCATTGTCGTATTTCTAGGGTCTGGGTCTGGGGGTTAGAAATACTCAAGCTATCGAACTTAACTTAATTGGCTTCAAAATGTAGAATTCAAATCAACCGCCACCAACGATGGGTTCAATGCTTTGCTCAAACTTCTCAATTTACCTTGATGTAGCACGTTATTCCATCAAATGTAATTGTCAACAATTTGGTGCTTTTGTGCTTCAAAGTATTCATTTGTCCTGTTCTGACACATGCAATTATGAAGGTGTTAATGATAGTCCGTACCGTAACAACAGCGACAAGTGTAGCTTTGCTTCTTCATATTTTGAATTGAATGGTTGAATCGTATGTTCAACCCTCCTTCCAGAATTCGTCAAGGTTGCAATTGTCACGAGCACAGGATCTGTTCTGCAATTCGTCTTCTCGCCCTAATAAATTGAATTTTCTTGGCCATTCTTCCGAAATAATACGTAGTAGGAGGTATGGGATATACAGGGAAACACGCGTAATCAGTTGAATGTAATGATTATAACATCAAGGTAGTCTTAATTTTTTTTCCAAGGGGGTTGGTCCTCCACGTTTGTTCATGGCAATTTCAGCTTTTTTTCACACACAATTGTAATGTATAAATTATGGATTTCAAATTCGTCACAATTCTGTTTTTGTAGTTTATGGATTGCTCAACTAATTGTATTTTACAATATTTCCGTTATATTCGAATGATACGGCATTTTGTAAAATTGTACACGGCACGGCACGGCCACATCATTTATTCGCATATTTGGATAAATGCCCTCTACAATCGAATCGTGATGCCCTTTGACATTGTACGAGATGCCACTCTTCTCAAATGACACGCGAATAAGAATTAAATTCATTAATGAAGGGAGTCACAACTTCCTGAATACAATACTATTTCTATTTGCAGGTAGGGGGATAGAATCTCCAATGTAATCCCTACCCCACAATTAACGGTCGCATGTATTAATATAATTAAGTTGTACTGTACATTTAAAGGCGGAATTCAATACCGTTAAACAACTGCAAATCAATTTAAGATCCAGTCAGCTGTTGGTGAACCAACGGCACGTAGTGAAGTCGAAAGTGAAATACTAATGAACCTCCCCACGTGTCCTTCACGGATGCATGAGACTAAAGGTTTTAATTATTTGTTTTGGGTTCATTTTATTGAGTCATCGTGCCCTGTACGTGTGGTGTTCATGTCATGTATTAGAAGTGGCATTCAAGAGGAGTATTAGATCATTCATTCTTCATTTTGAATGACTGACTTGACACGGTCGTGGAAACGGAAGGAACTTCCGTACCCTCCTCCTTTTCCTGTGCAAAAAGACACTCCAGTTCCCTTCCCATTCCATGTTCCTGATTTATTTCTCATTAAGTCCACTTCATTGCATCAATAATTAACTCTATTATGTACTCATTCACGCCTGCTTCACCTCCATTTTTCAGAGAAGTCAAAACAAGTCATAAATTATTCTCCCATGACAAGTTGTACACAAATGTTTTGGAACATGGGAGATATTCTAATGTGGTTTGAACATGATGCTCCGCTGTATTGGGCACGGCTACGTACGCAGATTTCCGTTTTAATGCGCTGTATGACATAATACTACGAAATTGTCAAAAAATCAAGTAGCTGACTTGCCTGTTGATCATTTTTAACATAAATATTAATGTCCCTTGTCAATCGACATACGTTTTAGGCGAGTCAGTGGAAGAATACAACAATGCAAGGTCGATTTCAGTAAATATTATGCACTGTGTGGGTGTTGATTGAGAAATCAGGTGCGCCGATTTCTATGTCATTACATAATATGAATATGAGACAGAGAAATGTTGTAGAAAATGATTAATGTTTATTTTAGCCTTTAGGAGTCCAGCGGAAGAAACTCAAACTGAGAAGGGCTTTTATTGCAAAAAGTCGATTTAGTTTTTGACTAAAATTATATCTAGACTAACGACTCTACTAGTTCGAGTCATCCGGTACAGTAGATCATGGAATCAAAAACTTATCAAAGTACTGGATGAATAAATTGATGGAGAAAGAAACAATTTAAAAAATTGAACACGTCTCCTCTTCTGATGTACGTTGGTAACTTTTGATATGTCATTGCCTCCCACGATGAGAGCTTCACTTTTGAGACATGATTTTGACAGTTTGCCTCCCAGCCCTTCAATCCCGTCCCCGTCCGTCCAAAGGCTCCGACTTCCAACCCCAAAGCCAGCAATTTTACAAGAAATCAATGACTCCTCGTCTCCAAAATTACTCAGGGTTCAAAATCTCTTCTGCACGTGAAATGTTAATGTGGAGAGCTGGACTCAAAGGGTTAGTGTTTACTCTACCAAACGTTCTGGCTTTTGGTTGGCTCATTGACATGTTGATAGATGGCTTGAAACATGAGGGCTCGGATACGTGCCGCAGAGGAAGAAGCAAAGTATTATTCCTTGCTGTATTCCCCCAATTTGAAAGGAAAATGCCGTCCAAACAACTTTTAAATTATTTTTCAAAGGAACCCAAACACCCCAAACCGCCAGACAGTTTGGTGTTTTCCAAAGGATGGAAGAGGAGGGCTGAACAACCAAACCCAGCAATTATAAAGTTAATACGCTTTTTTTCTCCTGTGGTGATGAACTCTGGGTGAATAGGAAAAGTGTTGAACTTCACCTGCTCACTCACCTGTCTGTAAATTAACATGCAAATTTTTGCAGTTTTAGGGCAAATTATGAAGAGGGGAAGATTGCCTTTGTTTGGTAATAAACTTATCCTAAATCGCAATAGAATGAAAAGGGCGCGGCATCTACGCGTTTATAGTAATTGATTTTTTTGGAAAAAATGCGAAGGGGTCATGGGCCAACTGATTAATGTTTACGAAGAAAAAATGAGTCATTATATTATTTTTGTTAAGACTGGACCGAACAGAGGAAACGTCGGTCCCGGCCAGGTGTTTGAATCTTGAAAAATATTCCTTCATGCCATCTTCTCCTTTAGGCTTTAAAGTTGAATGACATGCGTGGATCATCTTTTTGTTTCCCAGTAATTCTTGTTTCATTCAGTCATTCGTACTCCTGTTTTTCAGACTAATTAATTATGAAAGAGATTGTTTTTACATACTAGTAGCCCTTAATCGCATGACCAGGCGGTCAGAGTACAAGACAACAAACGATTAGCTACAATGCACCTGGGTTTCATTTCGACATGGTTTTTGTAGGATTTGATAAGTGACTTCTTTCCCAGTTGAGGTTAGAACAGAATGCAAATGAGAAGAGCTGACGGCATCTTCAAAACCATTCATCTGGAATATTTGGGAATATTTGGCTTATCCATTAAAAGTGCGATGACTCATTTTTCAGTTGAACAATATTGTCGATTACGACGACATTATTCAAAATTAAGTTAATTAATTTAATCCTGCTCTCCGGTTTATTCCACTCCACGTCGTACGTGTAAGGCGCAGTTGGACCAAATTTATCTGTTTTCACCAATTTTGAGATGCGACGTAGATTGGAGGTTTAAAAGTTCACGTAAAAACAATGGGGTTTGTAATTTATTCCACTTAAAATCATGCGGTTGTTGACAAAAGGCACAGAAACGGCTGTCAGACCTAGATAATCTGGTCGGATGACGCTGGGACTGAACTCTGGTTGCACGTTAATGTCACAGAATCAAAACATTAATTGGCTCTGGCATCTCGTTTAGTGACGCCACCATTTACATGAAACAAAGAAGACACAGATCAAGTTCTTTCATTTTCCTAATCCCGACCTATTGTGACGTTGACAAGGAGTGCAAGGCTCTGACATCCAAGCCAAGATTTACAGTATTAATCCCCCAAAATATAATACAGGATTATTTTAAGCTTTACCTACGTACGAAAAGATGTGACACTTTACAACGCAACGTTTGAGTTTGAATGGAATATTTTAGGGTTGACTCGGATGGCAATGGGCAAGTGCGTCTTTGCAGATTTTTTTTGCAAATGTACTTACATGTCAAACACGGTCTTACCTTTATCTACTGGTCCAGAACAAATTACTCTCTTCAAATGTCATGATAACACACGACACATGCCATAATTGACCGACAATTCCACTGAATGGTAAAATGAATCATCTTCCGATGGAAGAATTAGAGGAGCTGTGACGTATTGGCTACAAGTTTTTTTGTTTTCTTGACGAACTGTCCTGAATCCGAAATGAATCTCCCCGTACAAGGCATTTGAGTTGCATTAAACTTCTCGCAGGTCGTGAAGTCTAGTCATGAAATGAAATAATGATTCATGTTTTGTGCAAATTATTCATTAGTGTTCTAGAGCTGTGATCACAATTTGCTAAAGTCGGTAATTCATTAATTGAATCATCATTCCTCAACCGCTGAGAGGTGAGACACCTGCTATTTAACACGAATTCTTCTTTTCGGCGATTGCAAACAAAAATAGAAATTTCTATTTAAAATAAAAGTACTGCGGGTTTATGACTGTAATTTAGAACTGCAAGAGTTGAAATTTAATTGGCAGCCACACCGTTGCTTCACATGGCGTCGTTACGTACGTAACGTACATCGTAAAATAAACCGGGCTACATCATATGTGTTTTAAAAGATTTTGCTAAGTAATTCATTGAGGTAAATCTACAAAACTACATTTTGACAATACTTTGGATTGTTGGATTGTGTACATTTGCACTTAATTCTTTATGGGGTAAGATTTTGTGCATTCTAATGTAACAAAGTCAAATTGGTGTTGTTCATTATAAATTCGGGTTTGACCAACTTGTCGCACCATAATCGGAATTCCTTTTATAGTTAATTTATTCTTATGACATGAGTGACAATCAGAATGAAATGCGATATTAAAATCTTTAGTGAAAAAAAATCCATGAACCACTCTTAGTTTCCTTTATCGTTAACCAAAATCGAGCTGGAAACACAATCTTCAAATTAGCCGAAACTCATAAATGTCATGTAAAGACGTAAAACTTTTGAAACTGGTTAAATTTGCATTCATGTAGAGTAGGTCCCCTCCACCGACCAAGTCGTCGTTCCATGCAGTCGCCATTCCTAGCCTTGTACTTTTCCATTCAAAAACCTGGACTTTGCAAAAGAAGATCTTTGAACCAGTGAAACTTCTTTTGTCCCGTCCCCGTGCCATGGTCATTTTTCACATAAATGGGTAAAGATGCAGCATTTTTAGCCACAGATCTTTCCCCCGACCGACCAGATGTTGAGTTACACGCTCACTTTGTCTCCTCTTGAAATGTCGTAAACCTTATCTTTCCCAAATATCGAGTGATCGAGCGAGACTGCTTGGAGGCAGAAGGATCATCATCAGACAGAAATCACGTTTTATACAGGCCGGTGACATTTATTTTATTGCGAATGTCTGGGAGAGGTCAACTAAACCAGAAGCTCAAAGTCAAATTGGCGGGGAAATGTTTAATGGAGAAGAAATCGTTTTTAAATTCCAATCCACTCCAGTGATTAAAGAAAGAAAAAACACAGATTCATCCACCTGGAGTGCCTATCGGATTTCAATTTACTAACAAATCAAACTAAACCCAGACGATATAGCTATACAACATAAGCTGAAGCATACACCTCACTTCATTAACTTAAATACACGTTTTTTTGGTAATCGTAATTCATTTTCATTGCTAAAATACGGCAGAACACCTGACCACAACACACCACGTGTGTGTAGTCACCACTCCGATCCCATTTGTTTCTTATCAATCCACTCTCGTTTAATTGAAAGTTGACACAACGAACCATAAATTTGTCTGCAAGAAAACCCTTGTTGGCATTGTTGCCAACCGTGCCGGTCAGTTCAAGGTCAGTCTTAGTTTTCTTGGATAAAAACGTCTTTCCAAAATTAGAAGATTATGATGACTGTGACCGAATGCCCTTTGGACCATTGGAATGGATGAATGATTTACTGAATCCCCAGTCCCTTCATGCCTTCCAGCTATTCATTCATTCAAATGAAGGTGGATTCTTATCACTACAGCCTCAATGACAAACCCGATTTCCAGAAGACTGACTTACCCTTCCACCACTACGCTTGCACCTGATCCTCTCCACTTTAAATTTATTTCCATGTGCAAATTTCATCTCCCCTTACTCTGTCGTTTTATCATTTACTTTTGTCATCCCAGATGTATGTACGTACGTATACTAACTGACTCTGTAGTATTAGTATAGGTCTTTTGAAGCTGAAAGTACTCGTCTATTCAAATTATCTTGATTCCTGAGCCCACAGTGCAGGAGATGGGATGCAAGGTTTCCGCAATCCCTTGCCGTAGTAAGTGCATGCAAAAACATGAAAATCCATAGAAACTCACTCACTCGGGCCGGGCAGGCGGTTTCCTCAACAAAAATTTGCAATGCAGATTCAATCAGTGGAGTAGATCGTAGGAGTCTTTGCTGAAAGTTAACCTGGGCTTAGCCACGGGTTGTCCATGGAAGAGAAAACATGTGTAAATTAATAAATAAAATAGCCCGTCACTTCCACGCATTGTGTGAATGTAAAATCCAATCACATTCCATCCAGCCATGCGTTTGGTCGACTGATTCATTAGCAATCCCGCTTTCCAATTTTTTAATTTCCTTCAGCAGAAAAAAATGGAGGGAGGTAACGAACGAGTAGAGTAGTCAGAGGATTCCAATTTAATTAAAATTGCCAAGCTGATTAATTCGATTCAACCGCAAAATAATTGGGGACGGGTAAGTCAGTAGTTTAGTTGTAAGGCCAAGGGACTGGCTGGATGCTATCAGTCCAACCTGATTCACAGTGTCTATTAGTATTAAGTTATTGTATGTCATGATGATGACAATTCGGCATTCGCCAATGGCATGATAATATTGGTTTTTAGATAAAATAAATCTGTTTGACACTAATTCATTTTGACGTTGAAGCAGGAGGAGCAGGTGTGTCAAGAAAAACCAAATTTAAGAGCAAGTTTAGGATAAAAATTCTACCCTCTCCCTCTGGACATGACAGTCAGTCTCGTCTTAATTAAGATTACACAGTCCACGGGGGAATTAAGTATTCACGGCGAGTGACCTTCAAATGATCTCCCTCACAGTCACACTAGACCAATTAATTGACTTCAACAATACACTTTTATGTACAATTTTAATTCCCTTCCATTGCATAATACCCGAGGATGGGTCGGCCTATCAAGGAATGTCGGATAATCTTAGCAGAATTGCTTTAATTTTGGGTTGATGGTGAATCCTAAAGTTGTTTAAGTTTTACAACTCTTGGCCATCGTTAAAAATAAAATGTTAATGACTTTAAATGCAGACTAGACGCAAAGAGGGGAGGACGTCCAGATTTTGGACCACATGAACTGTTCTCGTCTTCTCGTGAGTTAAAATGGTAGGCAGTATACAGGGCGATGACGTAAATGCTTTTAACACAGTACGGCACAAAAAATGTAAGTTATTAGACGATGTTTGTTGTCAAATAAAGTGTTTGGAATAAATTACAGTTTAAAATTCGGAGAAAGTGTGCATGGTCGCGTGGGTTCAGAAAAGTCGTGCTTCCCCTTGGCACTAGTGTCTAGTGTGACAGAAATTATCATCATAAAGTGATCGACGGATAATTCGCAAAAACCAGGTTTAAACCGATAACATCATGCTTTCAGGTCTCGGGTTTGAGAATGACATAAGTTCAAAATACTAGTAGGAGGAAGCACTGCATTACTCATTTGCAGTCATACTGCGCATTTGTTCATGTTCTCGGAGCTATGACTATGTCTGAGGTGCTGGTAATAAAATGTAGCAGACAGTTATTGATGTAATTAGTTGCGCATCCGCTTCTAAAGAAAATATTTATGATTGAGTGATTGGGACGGACGACACACAGACTAGTGAATTCATTTCAAATGTTCAGAATTTTCTTTAGCAGCATCACATCATCGGCTCCTC
>JAAXYW010000332.1:0-42697 GCA_036851895.1 Orthonychiurus folsomi | reverse complement strand
TCTATTTTCGCTATGAACAAATTTCAGATTGAATATGTCTTTGAATATCCCGCTTACGTTCCTGCGCTTCTCTCTTATTAAAAGTTTTCAACTCTCGATTTGGTTTTGGCTTGATTTCATAACGGTAATTGAATCCGACGTAATATCCGGCATGAGACAAGGATTTTACGGGTACAGAATTGAACCGTAGTCGCTTTCCAGTTCTCCAATATTTGTCTATTTCACGATTTTCCAGGAAAGACTTGACAAATTTGGTTGGTTGGGACTCGTTCATTTTCGCTTGGGCGTCAGGAACTTGTGTCTTGTAGATTTGAATACTGGCGGCTTTCCCGTTGGGTGCAACCAGCAATGAATACACAACAAATTGAGAATACAGCACAATTTCTTGGAGTTCGTTGACGATGAAGACGAATTTGAGGCAGAGTCTTTGTGGGCAAACCTGGAATTTGAACGGGAATTTGAAACTGTGCTTCAGGGAGTATCCGCCAACTTGGTATTCTACCGCGAAGGAATACTCAAATTTCTTTGGCGATTTGCAGTGTCTTGAAGATGAAAATGACGGAATTAACAGAATCTGATGCATTTCCATGTCATAAATAATTTGAGAGTCAATTGTCTGAATACTGGAACTGCGGATGTTGAAATTCGGTTGAGGATTGACTCTTCCGAATTCGAATGGCAGATTCCTTGCATCCAATTTAATCGCATTTCCACCCAATGTAGTTTCAATGAAGTTGTCCAATTTTTTATGGAGACCGGATGGTGTTTTTGGAATCCATGTGAACCGTGCGAAGTTGAGGGCTCAGTCTCAATCCTAGGCCGTAATTCAAAAATGCAACAACTCCTTTGCTGTAGACTGCTTGAGTGTTGTCGAGAGATTCAATGGAGACAGAAATACAATTGGGTTGATCATACAATTCGAGATCATTGACAGTATTACTGGGGGCCAGCAGTTTGATTGTTCCAGATTTCCGCCGCGGTTCCGGCACAAGATGAGGAAGTATAATCGGGTGAGGATTAGAAACAGGACTAGTGGCGAAATAAATTTGGTTGAGATCAATGTATGCGCCTGGCGCGTTTGATTTATGTTGATAATCAATCGGGATTAAATCAGTATTTCAGCTGTTGAGCAAATTTTCTGGAGATCAAGTTGAACTTTTTTCGGCGGAATTCGTGAAGGAACTTAGCCCGCGTTTCCTTTGGAAAATTTTCATCACACGTCCACTCCATTTGCGGTAAGTCAGGTTGTTATCACAGATTTAACGAGATCAGAAAATATGTAGTGGATTTATCACAATAATTAATGGTAGAACTGCGGTTTCTTAAGAAGACCAATGCACTTCACTGCGCTGCGCTGTGCAGTGCAATTGATACACTGGACTATTGTTGGGCACGAAATCGTGTTTTATATATAAAAGCGTTACGTCGTCGCAACGTTGCAAATATCAACAGTGCAAATATCCCAAACGACACAGGAACGACTTCCTACGTTGCGTTGTTATGAGTCAATGTCAAGTAGATAGTAGACCATGACCATTGCATTTGGGTGAAAAGCAGTTCTGACGCATTCACAATATCGCAATGCAATGCACTGGGTAACATTGACTCGATACATTTGCACATGCCGCACATTCAAAGTTCTTTTTTAGTCGTTCGCTGTCGTTTAGTGCAGTGCAAGAGCAGTCAGATTAAATCCTTCAACTGTCTCCTGTGCTAAAGGCCGTTTCCCCATACTTAGAACCATGTATCCCATGTACCAACTATGCATCTCTGGTGTATGTAATGAAAAGGCAAAGTACTGGCAATGGCCAATTCACCCAAGAACAAGGTGAAGACCGGTATGAGAAAAAATTTTCCAGCATTTTAGCGAACTACTCAAATAGCTGTGTCTAATCCAGCCATGATTCTCCTTGAGGTTTTGATGACTTTCGAGCAAAATCCCATCCTCCATTGGTCAATAACAATCTCAACTCCGCCTCCCTCAACACCTGAATTTGTTAACATCAATGAAATTGTACTGTAGAACTAAGTGTTCACAAAAATTAGATATCAAAATTAGCTGCAATTTCCAAATGTACAGTACATAACGTGAAAGAAAAAAAGTGGCTTCAGTATGTTTCAAATATAGATGTGCGAAATAAAAGCTTTTTGACTTTTGAATTATTTGCTTGGGAATCCTATGTTCATTAAGTGAGTTTAGAAGAATTAAAAATTAGTTTAATAGTATGCATTAGATAGGTTTAAGTTTGGGATATTAGAATTCAAATTCATAACCATGTGTATTCCCATTCAGTAGTACCATAATATTATGACATTACCTGTTTCAGATTCAATTTAAATATTTACATTAATTTGTTTATCTTTCCTTGCCATGCATAAAGAAACTTAATGCGAAAAAACTTTAATGCAAGAAAATATACACGAATTAAATACTGAAACTACTTGCATAGAGAAACCTGAATCCTGCGGCGCCAAACCCAAACCAAACACACATTTGGCAGGGTTCCCTAAAAATTAAACTTGATGAAGTTGTGCATTCAAAACAGAAAATCATAATGAAGAAAGTAAAACCTTTGCGGAAACATTTGTCGCATTTCTTCGACAGTCTTCGGATCCACGTAAAAGGTGGGACGGGGGGACAAGGGATTCCACAGAAAGGTGGGATCGGCGGCCGTGGTGGAGATGTGATTGTGAAGGTAAGGTAAATTTCATTATAAGAGTTTTAAGAATTTAAAAATACACGAACTAACTGCTTAATCGCTATGATTTTGATTTAGGGGAAGAAGGATTACACACTCAAGGAGCTGGCACAGGAAAATCCTACAAAAAGATACACCGCGGAAGCCGGGACAGGTGCGAGGTTTTTCAATTTGATTGGAGAGTTCGGGAAATCCACGACGATTGAAATTCCTTTGGGGGTGACAGTCCTTTCCGAGGGTGGGGCGAAAATGGGGGAGGTCAATGAGGAGTCGGATTCAGTCATCGTTGCCAAAGGGGGTGCAGGTCAGTTCTATAATCTGCATTTTTACTACCGAACACAAATATCCTTTAGCATAGCATATTATAGCTCAGGTCTTGTTATAATTTGAAATTTTAGTAGTTAAATGTCAGATTTTAGTTAGTATTATTACGGAAGCATATGCTACATTTTAATACTTTTAATTTGTGACAAAAACCGAATGTATCTATTTGCTAATAATTGTATAACTCTATTCTCAGGCGGCTGTGCCCACAACGGCTACTGTGGTGAAAAAGGTCAAGCCCAGTCCATCACCCTTGACCTCAAATTAATAGCGGACGTTGGATTTGTCGGATTTCCGAATGCCGGAAAATCAACGTTACTTCGAGCCCTGTCCCGTGCCCGACCCAAAATCGCCTCATACCCCTTCACAACGATCCGACCCAACATCGGGACCATAGAATACGACGACTACCGACAAATCAGTCTCGCTGACCTCCCCGGCCTCATCGAAGGTTCCCATATCAATGTTGGCATGGGTCACAAGTTCCTTAAGCACGTGGAGCGGACGAAACTCCTTCTTTTCGTTGTGGATTTGCACGGCTTCCAACTCGGACCGAAATACCCGTTCCGTTCTGCCCTTGAAACAATAATACTACTCAATCAGGTATTCAAGATTTTAAAAATTGTTTAACAAACTTTCATGCGCAATATCTGAAAAGCTGATTTAATTTTTGTGTGTGTTTAGGAGCTGGAACTGTACAAATCGGATTTATTAAACAAACCAGCCATCCTCGCCCTTAACAAATGTGACCTCCGAGGGTCATATCCCCTCATTGAAGCTGTTAAAGATGTATTTGATCCAAAGGCCCCGCCTGGTCGATTGGAGGAATTCATTGCTAAGTCCAATCCAAAATCTAAGCTGGTTATTCCGGACAAGGTGATCAGATTTGATGAGATTGTTCCGATTTCGGCGAAGGCGGATCGGAGGTCAGTGACCATTTTGAAGGAACACGTGAGGATGGCCATTGATGTCAATGAGGAACTAATTCGTCAAAGTTTAAGTTAGTACCTACGTACGATTATTTTTGATTTTAGTGGTTTAGTTAATACTATGAGTCGAGAAAAGTTTTGTTTGTTTGTAATCATAGACGCATTTAGTTTAACTTATGACGGAAATAAAATTGTTTTTGCATATATTGAAATTGAGGCTCATTTGTTAGCAATATTATATAATATGAAGTACAAGTTCAGCTACAGTTTTATCGATAGCATTTGCTACCTTTATTGAAAGTATTTAACTGTACTAATTTAATGAAAACGCATTCTACATTGGTTTTATGTGTTTATAATTACGAGAGTAGCGCACTGCTAATTAAATTTCGGATTTGCAGAAGAGCATACATTTTCTCAAAATCTTATATTGCTCCTTTAAGTTTTGAAGTTAAGGACTTCTCGGTAGTTCCAAATACGTTTGCATTTGCGTGGTAAAGTGTTCTGGCGTAATCTCAGTTTTACAATGCACTGCATGCTGCATGGATGAGGCTGTAACATTGACTAGGTGCAAATTAAATACCTATGCATGTCGCTCATTCATACAAATGTTCTCTTCTAACACCCTAACGTAGTACAGCCCTGTTAAAGTTAAATCGCTCATCTGCCTCTTAGATGTGTGCAAAATGCTACTTCTATTTTCTCATGTAAAAAACCATGCATTCATATATAATCAGTACTTGTATACATCAAAAATGCAATCCAGTGGTAATGTCAAATGTCAATGCGGGTATATGTTAAATTTACAAGTCAAATAGCTAATATAATTTACTAAATTGAACGCTTGCTTTAGCTAGCAAAGCATTATATATTTTTCCAATTAATCGGCATGCATTGCAGATTGAACGAACCAGTTTTGTGGATTTCAATCATAACACGATTTGCACACAAATTATAACAGCGATCTACATTTGTAATCCCCACAATCGCATGGGCCAGGTAAGCGATTCAGATGTCAAATTAATGCGAATGGCTTTGCTTATCCGAGCCAGGTTAGGATAACGAGGTTGATGGGAATCTGACATTTCAGAGTTCTGAATTTCTTTCCGCTGTTGAAGAGCAAACTGTATGTCTTACGAAAATGAACAATAAGAACTGTAATTTATTCCATGACATCTCCAGGCCTGGTAAGCCAGAAACCAGGGCAAAAATCAATGCTCAGTGAGTGACATGGCCTCCTTTGGTCGGATCATCATTCAGGTCAAGTCACCAACAAAACTCGGGCGCAATCTATCAAAACAGTTTATTTCACTGCGCTAGTCCACCAACTCTTATCTCAATTCACGCCTGGATATTATGGCAGTCAAATACATCCTAGTCTCCGTTCGTAAAACTTTTCACATTCCAAAATGCAACAAATCTCAAACTTTTACAATATTTTAATTTTACTAATAGATTTCAAATGAACGTTTAAAAATATGTTTTAGTTATGCTTGTCCAAACTATATCTTTAACTAAGAACATTTTTTTGAACAGCTGCTGATCCAAATTGCCATTAATGGGCAATTTACGGCCAGCTTCAGCCTCGAACGTGCTGCCATCAGTGAAAATATCGTCATGGACGATGAAAATATGCATCCAGTTGGTGAAGCAAACGCTCATCCAGAATGGGATTCCATTGACCACGCCCACACCGAAGACCAAGAAGTGGAAGCAGTTGAACAATTCCGTAAGCAACATCCACAACACAGTGAAGATGACCTGGAGGATTTTGTATCCAATGAGAGGCCGGCGACTGGAGGTGACCTTGTAACCGATAACGAAAGTCAACAGCAGCAAACGGAGGGTATGATATAACGCATACGCATGTGCAACTTGCGTCATGCAAATTCCAGTAGTATTGGGATGATGGGACTATTAGTTGCTAAGCATTATCTGCAATACCATTCTTACTTGTCAAAATGCATGTATTTTAATGTTTGATTTGATACTATAGATGAAAATGACTTTCAACGTGGTCAAATTGACAATGACCAAGAGCCGGGAGCACTCGAGCAAATCGCAAACAATGAAGATGAACAAGACGACTATTTGGATGAAGAGGATTACTCCTACGATGACGAATATTACGAATCCGGTGAATTTGTTGGCCAACCGAAACCCGCAAATGAAGAATCGGATATTGATGTTGATAATTTCGACAGCGATGAAGAGGACTACAAATACGATTACATTTACGATAACGAGGATTTTGGGGACGATGATGGAATAAATGAAGAACAGGATTTTGGGGGCGATGATGGAATAAATGAAGGGCAGGATTTTGGGGGCGATGATGGAAATAATGAAGGGCAGGATTTTGGAGATGATGAATTGGAATACCAAGGTGAGGACAAAGAGGATATAGCAAAAGACTGAAAAGTAATTCAATATCCGAGTATGTCCGCTCCTTATATTTATTGCATTGAATAAATTAAATGCTTCTGTTATCTGGCAATTGGAAGTTGATTAAATAATTACGTCTACTCTGCTAATTCTCATCCTATAACAACATCGGCACAACCTCGAAATATTTCCTGGTTCCCGCAGCCAAGGCCCGTTGTCCCGTTTGCACAAATACCCCAATTATTTCCTATAGTCAAAAATGAAAAAAATTAAGTCTTAAATTAGCATAAGTGGTTGAGTTTGCGTAGGTGTCACTATATTAAGTACCTGTCCGGTAATTCCATCTCAGTATGCAGTATTTACAGCGGATATCCGGCGGTAAGGTCAAAGTTGTGTTTACATATCCGGCCTTTAGGTCAGTCGAAGTCACCTCCTTCGCATATCCAGTTCCGTCGGCAAAGGGAAGCAAATACTTAAAACAGTCCTCATCTTCCAGAAAAGGAGTATTCCTTGCACATAAGGTAAACTGGAATGTTCCGAAATGATCCGCTGTGATATCCACCACGATAGGGACTACCTGAAGTAATATCCAATAATTAATGATAATTAAGTTTCCAAAACTCGCAAATTTAATAGGCAAGTATAATTTTCAATAAAAGTAATGTTTTTTTTTCAATATTTGAAAGTGTTTTCCAGTACCTGTCCAGAAGTATAGTTCCTTGCAATTATGCCTTTTCCATACTTCCCTCCAGTTTCGTTGTCTCTTGGCCTTGGTTGCCCATAGTCGTCTCCACATGCCCCACATTTCCCACCGTGTACAACATACTGATTATCAAATCCACCACAATACAATTGGTTGTCACTGTAATTGATGGGAGGGTAGTATTTCTTGAACTCATCGAATCTCCAAAGGGAGCTTCGATTTGGGGGCTCAAGGAGCATTCCATGGGAATCCACTTGGGGCTCCAGGAATGAAGTGGAAAGTATCAGGATTATAATTCGAAACTTCATTTTTAAGTTGAAAGATCGAAGTACTTAAAAGTAAAGGACAACTATTCGTGTTTGCCTTAGAAAAGATTCGTGAAGAATGATTGAACAGTTTTTTGTGTAGCAATAGCTAAAGCGACGTACGGAAAGTTACCGAAAGGGGAAAAAACCGGTTAGGTTCATAAATAACCTTTAAGCTTTGTGTATTTTTATGCATTTGACTGCCTTCTAAGTCTTCAGCAGACAAGGCTCAGATGTTTTAAATTTTACAACCCTTTCACTTTTTGGGATGTCAAACAGAAATGTGCGAGTTTCGTCGGGTAAGAGGTAAGAAAACCCATCTTTAACATAAAACTAGAAGTATTCATTCTTCGCCATCAGCTAACATTCTACTGTTCTATACGTACTAATAAAACATACCCTAAACCAGATTACACAAATAGGAGAGAATGAGTAAAATTAAAATCCAATCTTTTAATTTGTAAGCTTAAAAAAAGTGATAAATACAAAATGACTTTGCCTTTTCCTTGTAATATGCCACGTCCGCCTGTGCCACAGGCTAATGCTAAAGCATGTGTGCTCGGTAATAAACGGTTAACCAGCCGTGTGTTGCGTCATTGTGGTTTTTGCACGCACAAGCTAGTTTAAACTCAAAACGAAATGACCGTGCATACACCAAGTAAAGCCTGTCAACAAGAGCACAAATAGCACGACATCGTAGCCTCATGTTATGTATGCACTCAGAAAAACAGTAAACCCCAGAATTTAAACCAAATGTTTACATGGATAGTTGTAGCTGTAGTTTTAGCTAATGTCTACAATGATTTCGCTAGTACGCACAACTTGCCTGTGAATAAAATCTTTAGGAAAAACCACCCTGCTGTGCGCTTTCTTACCCAGAATTCGTCAAGGGTAAATAATAAACAACGAACAAGTGCTCACGCTATAGTATGCTGCGGCGACATTGCTCGTTGTTGTTGTATACTGGTCCGATTACCTGTAAGGGCTCGTTCACACATTAGGCAGTGGTATTTTCCCACTTTTTTGATACCTCTCCCCCTGTAGTGCCTTAGTAGTAAAATCTCATCTCGGACAACTTCCCCCCACTCTGTATATTACGTACCTTAAAAAACAATTGATTTCAAAGGTATGATTTCGTTGATTTTTTTCACTGCGTGGTGTTTTCAAAGACAACCCCATGGTATTAGAAGGGTATCCCCTCCCTGCCCCTCTTATCCTACGTAATATGTGAACGATCCCTAACAATATGGATTCATCAACAGAAACTGCGCTGTACCAAGGTTGAAAACTATGACAGATACACCAATAAATACATGCACGAATTTACCCTCTCCAATGCCAAATCTTGCTAGTTTATATCTAATTCCCAAGATGGTTCAAAACATGCAATAACGAAGATAAAACTATTGGTTTCCCAAAATGTTACATCAAATGTGGATCGGTTCGGTGTCCTCGGGTAAAAGAAGAGACGATGTAATCAGCAGGATTGCTAATCAGCATTTGAGAATATTTCTTTTATTAAGTTCGATATATATACCAATCAATCTTAAAATGATGGCTAACATCTCAGGAGTTTGCTTGTTATTGTTAATTTAATTAAATTAGTGCTGCTGATATCCATTTGAGCAAATTCTTAACACAATTTCGAAACTGTAAAATCTTGGTGCACTCCTTTGGGAACGAACTGTCGGACAATGCTGTGGTCTCTTCTCTGGTAACCTTGCAGTCACCTTACAATATTCTAAGCTACAACCACTCCATGAACAGTTCTGAATGGGAGTTCATTCGTGATAACTGCCGCATTTATATATTTAACATCAATGGCAAACTCAAAATCCACATGTTGGAGCCTAGAAATTTTGTGTCGATATACTCAAGGAACTATTTAAAAGCAGAGGATGATACGGACGTCAACTTGATCTTGTTCCCTAGGGATAAACCAGAAAGATTTAACCAGCAGTATGTACTAATTCTTAGGGACGCGGGCTTTTACTGGAGTGTGTTGGGTATTATGTTGAATCGCTTTGAAAACCCCGAACACGCACACCTTATAGGATTTACATATTTGAAGTGGAATTGTGAAAATCATGTGCAAATGTGCTGGAAAGATGTCTCTAGCCTATCCACCATTAGGCAAATCAACAAACTTATGATGAAATACCGGAAGGATTTCAATGGATTGGAGGTTTCCATTTATCTTCGATACTCCCTAAGATCCGGCATCACTGTTTCCGAACTCAGTTCATTAAGCCTTCGCGATGTGCAGATGAGAGCCCGGCCGCTGAACTATGAAATTGGACACGCGAAGCTTGCACTCGAACTTGGCGTCTATCTAAATTTTACGACAAATTTTGCAGAGCTACTGGGCACCGCAATATTTCCTGCTTACACTCTTCGGGTGTCTGGTTCGAGTTTGAGTACAGAATTGTACGACAGAACCATACCAACAAATATGGCACATCTGCAATTCCTGTACTGTAAAAATGCAACCGTTTTGAAATATGAAAACGGATTCTTCGCATGGATAAAGCCTTTGGACGCAATCTGTTGGATTTCGGTGCTCTCAACAATTGGAGCACTGACTATTGGATGTAGCGCGCCACATTTGACCTCAGTGAAGTGGACACTACCGTATTGCAAGTCCCTGATTCAGGTGGGTTGTCGTACTTGTTTAGGTTTGAGTGGTTCAATTATTGGCCAGGGCTGGAATTTTAAAAAGTGCAGATGGCTCATCCTACTATGGGTTACCTCTTCTCTGCTGATTAACATTAATTACGGCGCATTCTACACCAGTAATTTTATTGTGGAAGGAGAGATAGACATAATCGACTCCTATCCTGATCTTACAGAGAAAGGTTACATGGCAGCTTTCCTATCTGCAGGCAACTCTAATGACATTTATGTAACTTTACAAATATACAACAAAAGTATTGCACGGAAATCAAAATCCACATTTGAGTACGAAGTACGTAAAGCAAATAGTGGCTACTCTTTCTTGGATTACGTGTTCAGAGCTAGCACGAATAGATACATTGTCAATATAAAATTAAACATAGAAATTATTGCAAATGCCTGGGTCAACGCACACGAGTACATAGTGGATGGCAGACATTTGCCGAGATCCGTGTGTCACATTGGAAAGCAAAAACTGTTTCACGGAATACAAGGATGGCATTTCCGACGACCAGACTCGGCGGTGTTGGCCAATGCTTTTTCGGAGATGGTGATGTTTGGATTTGAGAAAGTGTGGGATGGCTTTTCAGTTCAATTGTATAAAAAACAAACTGCACTAACATTACAGTTCTTCGCCAAAGCACACTCAAAGTACGAATCTGAAAATGAGAACTTTAGTTTTTCTGCATCCGAGTCAATTCGAGGCTTGCTATTCTACGGATTAGGAATTAGTACAGTTCTGTTTTTAGTGAAAATATTTGTCGAATTCATTGTACCAAAATTGCAGGAGGTTGACTGGAGGTTACTTATTCACAAAATAAACCTAAGATGCATTAGATGTCGAGAAATTGTGGTTTCTGGCTGTTCGAAATGCTATAACACATGTTCTAAGTTGTTCGGCTTCTAGTAGTGCAATTAAATTTAAGACGCTAAAATGCAAAGTGGGATACAATTTATATGCCGCTATGTGATTCTTACATGTACAACACATGTCAGCAAATTTCACTCCATCACTCCAGTTTTTGTATTTAGTTTTAGTTAGCTTCTGAAAAGAGAAGTGCAGTACATTTGATTGGAATGCGCAGTAAAAGTAATGTTAGAATTTAATGAATTCAATGTAGTTGATAATTCAAAAACTAGACAATCATATGTTTAAAAGTGATATCAATAAAATGAATTCAATTGGACAGGCAGATTAAGGTGCAATTTTTATTTATTTAGAATGACAATTTTTATCGCTTTAGTAGTTCCATTAGAAGCAAATCTTGTCTGGGTTGAAACCTGCCGTGAAGCGCCTTGGAATGCAACTTTAGGATATAAATACAACCAAAAGGGCTGCTGGACGGACGGAAAATACGATCGCAATTACCTGTGCCACATGCTAAAGCATGTGTGCTTGTGTATAATAACCATACATTAATTAATCGTTATTTCATAATTTTCTGTGTTTGGCTTTGATTAACACGGCGCTTGCTTTAACCAGATGCTCTGAATTGAAAGACATATTGTACGATAAAATTTTGTATTACCACATTCTAAGCTGAACAAACTGACCCAGTTAACCAATCAAAGTAGCACTATTCAATGGAAACCACCAAACTTACACATATTTCGTTTCTATTGTGTAACTTACGCATGCTATTTACTAAATTCAGAACTCGGATTGAACAATCATTTAAACATTACAAAATTATGAAAAGACCAAGGCCGCTCCATTGATTTTTTTTCTTTGCAAACAACATGCTGACGTCAATCCCAAACTTGGCCGTGTGCAAATCTGAAAAACTGATTATGGACAAACTGGTATAAAAGGCTCGACAAATCTAGGTTAAAATTGTGTTTGAAATACTTCTAATTTTGAAATCTCTGAAGGTAGACGACAATGAACCGGGTAGTAATATTATTTCTGGTAGCCTGCTGCCAAATGGCAATCAGTCAGGGTGCGGTAAGTACTTCATCATGCCAAATCTTATTACCAAATTTGTCTACTCTGTTATCAGTTAGTTAATTTGTATCATTTTATCTAGGTTCAACCACAAACCCGAGCCATGTCTTTCATTTACAAGGAAAATGCCGTTGCGGCTTATCCACCAGGAACAGGACTCATTTACAGACCAGGAACCAGTGTCGACTACATCGCAGGGTCATCCGTCATTTACGTTTTTCAAACCACCATTACATTCCCAGCAGAAACTACGATTTTCCGCCAAGCAGGGCCTGAGACGGTAGAAGCCGGTCAGAGCGTGACCTTCAATTCGGGTTCTCAAGTAGCCTATGGCCCGGGGACAAGTGTACTATTTCCAAATGGCGGGGAAGTGAAATACGCCGAATTTAATGGGAACACGCATGCAATCGTAGCTTACCCCAAAGAAACATCAGTTCAATTTTATTATGGACCAAAGGGATCCAATCTCATCCTATTTGCACCAGACAGCAACCCACTCACCTTTTACAATCCAGGTTAAGAAATTTAATGTTATGAATTATAAGAATTAAAATTGACAAAATCTTTGCATTGTTTGCATAGGTGGCAGCACACAGTTTGGACCATCAGCCGTACCAGTTGAGAAAGATCCAGAGCAGGCGGAGCCCGGAACCCTCACAAGGACATATGGGTACAGAGGGGGCAGCTATAGCTACTGCAGCGGTAAATTTTAAACTACTAATTTGAATTTAAATATTTAGCATAATATAAACACAATAAAATAACATAGGTTATTCGTACAATGGATGGCCACGGACATCCTACTGCAATCCAAGCAGTGGTTACCGCAGTTATTGCTACCAATCTGGTTACAACAATTACAATTATGGTTATTCGTATGGAAGTGGCGGTGGCGGAATGGGCGGCGGCGGCGGCTACTCTGGCTATGGCAAATAAGAAAATCAGTGGCGCGGCGTGGCATGCAGATAGTAATTTTGATTGGATTGAATATGAAACACATTTTGAAACGAAGGGCATTATTAAAATAAATTGTTGTCGTGCAAGAACGAATCATTCTGATTGCAGGGATTTAGTTTTACCATAAGGAAAAAATTAATGAGTAAATTACAGGACATTCATTAAAAAGCACTTATTTAATAGTTTAATATTAACCCAACAATAATTCACAAAATATACATTTTCACTAATAGGGCGTTTGATTTAGACTTCAGGAAATTTAGTTTCAGAACCTATAGGCTGCTTCAAGGCCACCGAGCACCAGTCATAGATACAGAAATATCCCATAGTTTAGCAGCAGTTACATCGTCTTTGGCCTTTGGTGGAATTTTCGCAGCCGCAACCGGACCCTTCGTCTCCAACCAGCCCCCAGGTCCATAGTAGCCTCCGCCATTAGCTTCCGGTGACGTAGCAGAAAATAATGTAGGCAAAGCGCCCTCTGCTGCACTGTGACTGAAAATGGGTTTCATCCACTCCGCCCACGTGTACCTGAATCCACCTTCCCCTGGACCATTCGTCAAGATGTCCGTTCTGGCAAATCCAGGATGTGAGGCAATGCTAGTTACACCCCATCCACCTGCCAAACTTCGTTTGTGAAGCTCCAAAGCAAACATGAGCATTGCCAGCTTCGTTTGACAATAAACGTCGTAATTATACCGTGTTTTCTCATACTGGATATCCTCAAATCGTATCTTGCCTTGTTTGGCTACTATACTGCTTAGACTGATGATACGACCTTTGGCCTTTCCAAGAAGTGGAAGGAGATGGGCTGTCAGGGCAAAGTGAGACAGGTAATTCGTCGCAAATTGGATCTCAAAACCATCAACTGTCACTTCCCGTTTTGGAGGAGCCATGATCCCAGCATTGTTGATGAGGATGTCAAGTTTTTGATAATTTGCTGAGACACGGCCCGCGAATTCTGTGACGGATGTGAGATTGGCGAGGTCAACTTTACCAAATTCAATTTTAGCACTTGGGTAAATAGCACGGATCCGGGAGAGGGCGTCTTGTCCTTTGGCATCGTTTCGTCCCGCAAGAATGACAGTTGCCCCGGCTCCGGCGAGAGCAAGTGCTGTTTCATATCCTAATCCACCTGTGGCTCCAGTCACTATTGCCAATTTGTCAGTCAAGGGTGGGATATCGGCTGCTGTCCAGCTTCTCTTAGGCATTGCAATTACTATGGAAATGTAAATTCGAATAAGTCAATTAATTCTACATTAAAATTTAAAAAACAATGCTGAATACCTGAATGAGATGACAGTGCTAGTTTCGTGGAATGACAGCCTATGTTAACACAGCATACAAGATACCGGGAGCAGCGGCAAGAGGCTGAGGTTGGAGATAAATATGTTGCGTAAGGACAACTGAAAGTGTGGATTGATAACATTTCGTGTTATCGCTTATATCAGTTATGATTGCTGATTATGCACAGAGTAAAAGCGGTGCGGTTTGATGTACATCCACACGCAGTCTTATTAATACATATGACTTCTTAATCAGCCAATGAATTTTGAATTAAATCTTATCAACTTTATCTTTAGGTAACTTTAAACAAATATACAGTGGGCCTTGTCTTGAATCATGTGTGCAGTTTTATTTACAGATGTCGATTTTGCATTGTTGTCACAACAGCTTGTACAAGAATTTAATTACCCACTGCGAATTTGACTTGTAAGTTTGTGATGTGTTCAAATACTTAAAGTATAATAAATTACCATGAGTGAGTTTGAATTTGGGTTAAGAATTTGTGGTATAAAAATCGCAGCCATTGCAAATCAATTACGTGCATAGATTCCCAAAATAATAATTTCTTGTTTAATAAGGTCTTGGTAAATCACTTTAGGCAAAATTTACTAGATTACACCCTTTCCTCCACTATTGGGATTCTGGCCGGGTCCAATGGTGGTAATGGCTGCGTCAAGGCTCCAGGCAATGGACAACAAATGAACTTATAGTACACGCCCTCCAATGTACCGAAATCCTCACCATTTGTAACCTTGTTCATGACCCCACAAAGTGCCCAATTTGGCAAGCAATTTACATCTGCACTCTCCTGACCCTGACCTGTTTGGTTCACAAGACCAAAACTAGTAAAATTGACAGATGATACTTCGAGGTGTTCGCATGCCATGCCAAAACTCCACCCTTGAACCAAATACGGTCTTGCTGCATCCACGAAGTAGTTCAATGTGGCTTTGGTGTAAAGACCTTGTGGGCAGACCTGCTTCAGAGATTGGGCGGGGTCACTGACCGTGTATCCCGAGCTGCCTAGCACATCTGTTGGAGATATACCAATGTCATTCATGGTTGCATTCACGGGCTCAACACAATGAAACTTGATTGAAAGAATTCTTCGCCCGTCGAAGTATGTAGATTTCGGATTAGATACAGTAAAATTCTGTCCGAAGTATTTTCCAACTGAGCAGTTGTGAGAAATCCAATCTTTCTCTTTGTCAAGGCTGCCATTTGTGAAGTAGGAGTTGTAGCGTTTGGTCACGTTAGAAGAATTGGAAGAATCCACATCGAAGAATACAAACGGTGGGTGACGTGCTTGTAAATTAAAGATGCTGTTGTAGATTGTCTGAAAATAAGACGATTGAGTAGATTAGATTGTTGGAATGTATATATTGTTGCATACGTATCTGACGTTATACCTCATTTTCAGGTTTCCCGACTGTGTCCGCCCAATTTTCAGGAGGTAGTTCACAGCATCCGATTCTCACATTTGTTATAATCGACTCTTTCCCTAAAATTTTTGAGAAATTTAATTGTTGAAAATATTCCACTTTTAACACCTAAAATTGCATTGAAGCTGGCAATACTTACCAAATATTCCCCATTGAGGCTGCAGTGAACAAATTGCTGTTCCATAATGACAAATCAATTGTATGGAATCCTCCCGCCCAGTCATAACCCATTCCTTTACTGGATTTCCACACAGGTAGTTAATCTTAGTTGGAAAATATCCAAATCCTTTAAAGTCGTCCATTTGGAAGGATATCCCTTGAAGAACGGATGAGTTGTACGCATCTTTAAAATTTCTGCAAAGTTTCCAACGTTTAGCAGCCATGCCTTTACTTTTGGTTTGAATAATATATCTCTCGGGTGGTGGCGTAGATGGAATGGATGCAATTCGTGGCCTCAAAACCTCCGAAATTTTGTTGCAACCGAAGGCTAAATGTTGAAGAGAAATGTTACTGGATAGAGGACTTTGTCCAAATGTGTCCACGAAGTAAAACGGGGGGCAGGTGTCGGAATCATCCCAATTAGCTGAGTGAGTTTTGTGCACTTCTAACTGCAAGAAAATCAAAATTAAAATATTCTTAATTTCATTTAAAATCACGCGAAGCATTGTTGATGGTTTACTCTAATGACTTACATGCTGCAAAGGCTTCCTTTCCGAAAATCTATTGTGTTTATCGGAAGAGCCATCCCGAAGCTCCTTGTCTTTCTCATAATCAATCGTGACACAAAGTCCATCGGAACAATAGGAATCCGCTGATTCAGGAACTTCAGCTGGATATGCTGGGCTCGTCAGCAAAATAGTAGAACTGAGAAGACCTACAATTGCATGTACATAGAATCTAACATTAATCTATAATTATTTAATCAGAATAACTCAGAAAGTAGTATAAACTCACACAACAGGTGCCAATTAAATTTCATTTTCGTCCTTCAATATATGAAATACTCAAACCTTGCTACATATAAGCAAGTTCAACAAGCCAACAATCTTTCAGAAATTCCTAAATGTGCGTGAAGTGTTTGTCAAATGCGCCTCGGACTTTGGTTGAGACTGCATGACTAAGTAAATTTAACGGCTGTAAAGTTGACGAGTTGAGAGCTAATGTCGTAACCAGTTGTTGCTGTATTGTCCTTTCTGGTCTTATGGTAGTTAAACTTTCTTTTAAAATGAGCAATTAAAATCCAATTCACTTATTCCAGCTAGCTAATCTATGAACTTTAAACCGTGCACATGCAAAAACGTAAAACAGCAAAATAGACTGAAACAAGTCGGCATATTTTATTATATATTACTTTATTTCATTCTAATGTGTGTATATAATAATTAAACAGCGATATTCCACAAATGTATTCTTCACAGAGCACATTTTGTACTATTCTTAGTAGATAACAATCTCGTAAAATTTTAACGCAACTACTCGAAGGCAACATCTGTGTCAATAATTATAAAATATTACAAAATAGACAAGCACGGCATTCCATGAAGTCTTGCGCTTTGAAGCACGGCATTGTTCGAATCTTGCATTACATCTTAGGACACCATACCGTACCCCCAAAATAATCCGTGAAAAAACAAAGAGCACGTCAAAACCTTAACACAAAACATAACATAACATATGGGGGGTTGTAAGTATTCATTGCAACTAATACTTTTAGTTTGAATTCCCTGGATTAAGCAGCTCAAAATCAAAATGCAAATACTATAATACGGTGCCTGCAAACCGCCGTGAGCGTAATTTGTCGCCAGAGCAAATGTTAACAAAAATCAAATCAAGAATAGTCAAATACACAATCCCTCATCGAGTAATGTTTGAATCTTCCTGAAATTATATTCTACCACGTTTGGCCGGACTCTCATCTGGATTAGGTTGAAATTCTGGATTTATTCGTCTAATACGTGCAGAACTTCGAGCACCGGTTGCCGCCGCGGTACCTGGACTCCCACTCGATGACGGGGATGGGGTTTTCCGGATAGGAGAACTTGGGGGTGGAGTTGTTGAAACTGTCACCGTTGCATAATTCGGAGCCCTTGGAAGTGCGACAACACAACCTTGGATGACTGGTGGTGGTGCACATAGGATTTGGTTCTGTGCCTGCATAGCATCGTTCAAAACCTTCAGCTTCTTCAAAACATCCTTCTCTTCGGCTTGTAAATCCTCAATCGCACCTTCAAGCTCTTTCACTGTTAAAAGGTGTGTGTCCTTGTACTTCTGCAAGTTTCGTTGCACTTTGACCCGGGCCAGAACAGATGACTTGAGCACAGCCAAATTATGAAGAGCTTCACTGTTCTTGGTGTACTCGTTACTCATGGCAAGTCCGAATTTATATCTCAGGCTCGCCAAAGCTGGAGCCACGTTGTGATTTCCACCAATAATAGCATCAGCTGTCAGCCTTTTCCCATCTCTAGTCAACAGCGGTGGGCATTGGAAAGTGGAATTTTGCTGATACACTGACTTAAACTCAATTGCATCCCTCATTGTGTCTACAATAACAGTTCTTCCTAGAATCTTCTTGAAAACTTTCTTGCAAATTTCAATATCCTCATTTCCCGCTAGAGTAAAGTCCAAGAAGTGACGAGCACCCACCGCATTTCCAATGCGCTGAAGCCTGGGAGGAAATTGTTCATCCCAATTCCAATTGACAGAAGGCCCATGAATGATGTCTGCCAGCATGAATTCCTTTTGGGATTTGTACTTTCTTTCCAAGGCATGGCCGCTTGCTTTATCACGGACGACGATGACTGGCAAATACCTCTGTAAATGCCAAGAAAGTACTCTTTGAACATCTTTGTCGGCTCTTATTTCAGCCAGATGTCCAATTTCACCAACAACGTGAATCAATTCCTGCTCAGACCACGCATGCTTCGGCACGTTGCTTTGATCATCACGATTCTCTTCAATACGCCTTTGCTTAGCTTGCAAACTGTTTTCCAGATATATAAAATCATTTTCGGTTTGAGTGCTCTCTCGAAAGCCAAGGATTTGGCGATGTCTATCTTCTACACTTTTGGATCTTTGTACAATCGCTTCCAATTCATTGAGTCCGTGGTATAATCTGTCTCGTGCAGCTGACTTGGACTTAAGGTCACTACCAATAGCAATCTTTCTATCCTCCAATTTCTTCCTCTCTTGCTGCTGAGAAATATCATTAAAAAAAATGAACTCCAATTTATAGGTGTAAGTACTTTCATCCAGGAGCTTGGCTGTGAATACTATACTGTGCCCGGAATTATTTTTCAAGTTTGTTTGGGGTTGAAGGACAATATTAGGGATTTCGGCTACTCCGTTTTTGATAGGGATGTGCGCTGATAGGAAATCTTCATCTTCAAACACCAAATTCGACTTCGTTGTAGCCAAGGAAATTCGGACATGGCCATTAATTTGTTGGGCCATACCGCGTAGTTCATCATCCGTGAGGTTTTCTGCAACAAAGTTCTTGTGTTCGTCCTTCAAACGCAATTTAAGATCTGTAGTTACTGATCTCCGAATTCGGTCGTTGGGATCATTGGAAACGGTGACAAGAACAGTGCCATCATTGGCTGATCCCCCGGGCTCAATACAGCTGACGGAATTAGCAATTATCCTCAACTCCTCGTCCAACTGTTGCTGGAAGTTAGTGGTGTCATTCTGGTATGTAAATTTGACGGAGTAGCGACCGGCCTTCCCTGGAACGCCACCGAAACTGAAAACTCCGTCATGAACTCGGGAAGGCGAGATTGGAAAAATAAAATTGGTAGAAGACAGAGAGCTAAGTGTCATTGTTAAATTCTGAGTTGTGGCATCCATGATTGTTCTTCCATCCTCCGACTCCAGTGTTGCAGTCAGTTCAGAAAAATCCGACCCCGCTTGATAGCAATACTGTTCCAAGGAGCCATTGCTCACAATCACGTTTGTTGGGAAATTAGGTCTGCAAGTAATATGCATGTTACATCGTTCTACTGCATTGGAATTTCCTCCAAATTCTGCCTTGGCTGCCAGCACTACCGTATTGAAACAAATTCCATTTCGGCAAGGCTCCTTTTTGACTTTGCATGTGCCTGGTTGCTCTGCTTCCCTCATCCCAATTCTGAAAGACTTGAAATCCGCCGTCCCCATTGAGTTAACTCGAACCCTGTCAGCCAAAAATTCTGCTACCATTTTTGGATGTTTCTCCAGACTAATAAAGCATTGATGGAGGTTTGGGACAAGATTACGGCAGGAGTCCACAACATGAACACGGACTTTTTTCATGCTCATGTTTGGTATGACCACAACTGGATTGCTTTTCTGACGTTTGTTGTCTACTTCAAATTCCAAGCCAGCTGGAAGTCCAGGAACCATTCTGATCTTCAGAAGAGTTTTCAATGACGGCCCAACGCTGAACTCAACTTCCCGTTTGCCGATCGGAGGTGGCGGAACAACCCTCAAATTTCGAATCCCAAAGGTCCCGCCATCCACGGATGCCTCTATTAGGTCCACAGGAGACAAGGTGTCAAATGTTAAGTTGTGATCTGGAGTGTCTGCTTGGATGTCGAGAATAGTGAATTCCTCCTGAAGTTCGGTAATTACATTACCATGTTCATCTTGTAGAGACAAAATAATGTCCTCGGAAAGTGCTTCGTCCACACGAAGCTCAATTGTTTCCCCCTCTCTGTGGTTTATCCCCTTAGCCGCAAGTTGTGTCGGTTCCAATGGAGTTGATGTCAAGAAAAAAGAGTGAGTCAAAACCACTTGATCTTCTGGATTATCAGGATTATCACATTGGAATCTGGTGATAAGTTGTCTCCTTTCCCTTGTCTGGTTCGGTATCTCCATTATTGGCAAATTGCCAAAATCAAATTTCGTATTTTCAATGTCTGCTCGTCGAACTTTGGTTGGCCATTCGAATTTAAATTTGTGCCTGGCTGTATCAAAATTGACCCGGTTTCCCATCCCGTCCGTTACTCCATAAGTTAAGCTATCGACGTGCTGGGTGACTCGCCGTAACATATGATAGTCAGGAGTGATTTCAGTGAGCCTTGACCCATTCATGTAGAACAATTGAAGCCTGTTCGGTTTTTTGCTTGGCACTACAGTAAGTGTTATGTCCGTTTCCAGCTGAACATCTTGATCATATTTGATTTTACAAAGGATCTGTGCGCTCTCATTTTCCCCATTCTTCAATTCGTCTAAATCAATCTTCCCATCCATACTTTTGATGTCGTTCTCATGATCGGCAGCTAGCAATCCTTGATTTTCGAGATTTTTCCCACTTCTTGGATTGAGGCCATTGAATATGTCACAAAGCAGGAGGATAGGCTTGTAAGGAAATGGGGTGACTTTTAATGTGTTCCCTGAAGAATCAAGTACACGGCAACATATGGCTGGGCGTGTTCCATTTTCAACTTCAATGGGTTCGCCGGATACTTGAAGCTTATGTGGTTTGCCAAGTTTAACGTGAATTCTTTCGGAAGACGATAGGAGTTTTTTGAACTGAAGATGAGCCGTTAATTGACATTTCTAAGAACATAAAGAAAAATCCAATAAGCATCTTTTGTTTATCATTTCAATTTATAAACTCAGTCTCACCATTGATTGCCTGTCCAGGCAGTTCAGAGGTCCATTTAAAACAACATTTGGTATAACCACGAAATTATCTTCCAGGCGAAAAGCTGAATCGGGAATGTTCAATGATAGTTGGCATTCTTGAACTACTTTTCTAACACTACAAAAGGAAGAGCGTAATTAAAGAAGGATAATTCAGGAATATCATTATATTGCAATATGCGCTTACACTATTCCAGTAATGGTAAGAAGTGGCTTCTCTTTAGGAATAATTGACTCCCCTAACTGACTCATTACTGCAACATTTCCTTTGGAATCCCATAAAGAGAGCTTGACTGAAAACGGTTCTCCCAACTGTACTTCAGAATTGTCTTCATTCCCAATACTCTCAATTCTCATACTAACTGGAGGCCCGGGCACAACTTTAAAGAATATGGACTCGTGGGGCATTCGGATCTTCTTTTTCCCACTGCGAAGTGTATGCCTTCCAATATTGTCCGAGTCTGGATCTTCTTCAGTTGAGGGAAGCGCAGGAACTACTGCTACACCATTGGCGGCAACAGACCGGCGACTTGTAGGAGCTGGTCTGTGCTCCTCGCTTATGTCCACGTAGGAGTGGAATGTTACTACGTAGTTGCCAGGCTCGTTTAGATCGGCTAAGGAATCTTTTGTGAGATCTGGTTAACATTCAAAACAAAATTGAATACCATTTTTGATTTAAATTTAGCGAGTAATAAAATATAATTGTTTGTATGTGACGTGAACTTACCCACAATATTCTTGAAGAAGTACGCTCCGTGCGGCATGGGAAGATACTCACACAACGCACTCGTCCATTGCAACTCTTGTTTACCAGTGGGACCTGCGCCGTTAATATTATAAAATTATAACCAAATAATATTTAATGGAACATGTAATTGTGAAATCTTACAAAGTTTATAAACTCTGGCAACTAGAGAGATTTTTTTCCCTTTTCTATTCGGACTTGGAGTTGGGTGGAATAGAACCCCAGCAACACTTTTTCTGTCCGATGTCCTCACAACATCCATTTTGAGTTTGTTTGCTAATTGGGTTCCAATCGGTACTTCTGTGCCATTCTCCAAAGGTGTCCCGGAAACCCATTCCTTTAACTCTAGAGTCATTTCTAACTCATTTTCTCTGTCCTCAAATATTTCCTGCACTTGCTTCTTTGAAATTGATGTATCAATCGATGTCATACATCTGTAAATCAATCCGTCTTCTGGGCCAAATAAAGCCTCCGGCAACTGCTGGATTTTTACATGAGCCAGTGGAGCACTTATAGCATTTTCGCTGAGGACTTCAACGTTGTCACCTGCTGCCTCAACCAAGAATCCTTCCACTTTTCCAATAATGCGGCCATCTCTCGAACCTTTACCTGATCTTAACTTTACGAGATCTCCGACCTTCCTGGTAATCTCCCATACAGCTTTTTCGAATATATCGTAAGTCTTAGTTGGACCATCATCGACTTTAACAGAAACTTTGGTTTCTGGAAATAGAAAGAGTTTCAGGCTGATAGAATTAGAATGAATGGGTAAGCTATTCTAAATAAGGCCAATAGTTAATAATAGTAGAGGACTTACCCAGCAGTTTTGAATATTTGGCTTGCTTATCGTACTTCTTGTGGCAGTCCCTCAACCAAGTTTCAAAAGACTTTGACGCAGTATTTGTCCCTGCACCCCTTTGCATTCGATTGGTTTTCAACTCCCCATTGACTTTCACAATATGATTAAATGTTGCTGACTGCCCTCCAATCCTTTTTTCTTTGAACATATCCTTCTGCTGGTCCCAAAGCGTTATAGCCAGCTTAGTATCGGTGACAGAGTCAACATTAGAATCAAAAAATAGTGATCCTGAAATTCTATCATAGCATTTTCTCAGCGGGTCGTTTGTACGAATATTAGAGGATGGGCTGCACCAATCAAATGAAGGCCATTTTGAATTTGGAATAAGGCGTCCGTTCCACCACAGACTGAAAAACTCTTCGCACGTGGATTTCGGACCAGTGTGCGCAGAACTTCCGTTAGAAGTTGGAACTTCCCTAGAACTTTCATCGTCTCTGTCCAACTCTTGCGTATTTGAACTGACTCTTTTATTGCTTCTGGTCGTGCCATCACCAATCGCCAATAATCCTGTAGTTCGCTCTTCCGTTAAATTTCCTTCTCCATTTGCAGAGCTGGGTGGTTTCTTCCGAATCACTAATCCCTCAGGATGAGTCTCTTCATCAAACTCACATGGGTGATACCTAATAATTCCTCCAACTCTAAATGCCTTACTGGTTGCGCCTTTTTTGTATTCCCAGTCCCTCATATCAATGGAAAAATTAAAAGTGTCTTTTGCTGTGCGAACAAACTTGTGCTCCAGGTTCTCATTAGGACCCTGAAGGGAACGCAGGTTTACGCGGTCACATTTGTCCCCACTCTGACTCAACCTTGTTACAACAATATCAACTAATCCTGGAGGCCGTAAACCACTATCCGGTGGTCCGTTGTAGCAATCCCGTCCATGAATGTAATAGTGATAGATGTTTCCCAATTGAAGTTCCAGGGTCACGTCCTTTTTGCGGAGCAGGTCCAAGCGTGAGCGAATTATGTTTGTTATTACTATGTGAGTAAAACTTGGCTTCCCAACTTCTTCGGCGATCAGGTCCTTAATTATTTTATCTTCACTACGTTGAACACGAGGTTTTCCAGGAACATCTATGTAGACTTTAGTCTCCCAAGGATTCTCACTTGTCCCTTCCTTCTTTTCCAATTCCTGCTTCGAGTAGACTACTTCACTCACATTTTGGCTCTGGCTCGTCTTTGTCATAATGCGCATATCGCTTCCTAAATAGAATATCGCTTGTTTCATTCCTGCTCCAAATTTACTGATGTTGGAGTTGAGATACATCGGATGGAGATCTTCTACTTGATCGATGTAGTCATGGTTGGTGATACTACAAGTCAAGTTCATGTCATCGTCATCTCCAGCAAAGTTTCTGCGAAGTGCACGTCTAAAATCTTTCGGTGCTTTGAAGACAAGTCCGTCTTTCAACATTTCGGAATTCATGCCACATCCGTTGTCCAAAATCACAAGGGTAGAATTTGGACCACTGTCATAAAATCGAATTTCAATATTTCGATTGCCGTCAGTATTGTGATATGTTGCTGACAAGGAGTTGTCCAAAAATTCAGCCAAGGCGAACGCGGCTGCGTTTTGGTCTGAAATTCAGATTTAGCGCGGTTAGAATAAATTCTAATACCAATTAGAAACGTATTGCTCTAGATGCTGACTAAGTAGTGAAAGCTAATAGAAAATAAAAGGACTATAATATTAAAAATGCCACAGGCCACTGATGTAACTGCCAATTTGGAAATTGGAATTACTAATGCTAGCTACCAATAAACTTAAAGTGCAGAATCTGTGCAATGAAATAAACTATTACCACATGCCTTTATACGTAACTTAGATCTTGTATAGTTCACGCACAATAGACACGAATGCCAAAATGTTTGACTTACGTTGATTGCCGTGATATGTCCCGTCTTGTTCTGTAAGAGTATTAGTGTGCGGCATTGTGTTGACAACTTGCTGAGTAACGAAAGGTAGTTTCTGATCCTTGGAATCAATCAGTATTAAGAAGTCGTCATTCATCAAACTGGACATACTGTTACTGTCGATGACAGCATCTTGATTTGGTCTTGAAATGACGTAAGGTGAGTTAATACTGATTTTCATGGCCTGTTGAATTTGCAAACGGAGATTCTCGAAAGTCTTGGGCCCAGAAATTCTGACACCTTGAAGGGTAACATTCGTTTGCTTTCTCTGGGACGGCGGGACCGAGTCCCATTTAGATGCCCGCATGTCACAGACCACGATGTCAACGCTCTTCACATGTGCTGGCTCACCGGCAGGAGGCATGTTAACTGTAATTAAAGTAAAACCAACTAGTGTAGGTGAAGTACGTTATTAATACAATAATAACCATTACCAAATTAGCAAATGCAGTAAGTAAACTAAATCCAAAGTACCTACTTTTACACATTTACACTTGAGCTTGCTAAACTGGGGTTATCTTATCACATCCTGTGTCACTATCAACTAGCAACTAGCCAGTTGATCCAACATAACTTAACCAAAAACAGGAAATGACGACCCTCCAGAACAAATTCTACTTTACCTTACAGTACAGTAGTAATCAAATCACAAAGTGAAAGTATGACAAATTACAAACAAAACATACTTACTGTTTAATGTGGTGGCCGAAGCCTTCCCCTCTCTCAGTGAATTGTTTCTTCAATTCCCGGAATAGTTGCTGACAGTTATTACCACTCAAAAACGCAAATAGGCAGTTGAAGTGTAATCAGTAGTAAGGGCTATGGATCCGGGCTAACAAAACAGTAATCTTGGCTTGTGGATTTGGAGGTGAACAAACCTGCACAGACAACACTTCCCGCGACGGATGTTTGCCAGACGTAACTCATGTAAATAGTGTACCTTCAAACTTTGCGGTGTTTCGCATTGGCTCAATGTTGAGTGAACAGAATTTAGCATTGCACTAACAATCCAGTCTGGGCGAGGTTGCATTATTAGACTGGATTTAATCGGATTATTAATTAAAATCAGAAACGTATACCATTTACACTACTCTACGCACGTTAGTCTATGACAAATAATTTGTTTTAGTCCTCTACATGCATTCACCATCAAATCTCTAGTCGTAGTGAGCCGTTCTATGATGACATTTTATAATGAAGCTTACTTGGAAATACCAAAAACGTTGATGAAATAATAATTATTTAGTCAATAGTAATTATTACTATACGATGGACCTTGTATATCAGGCAAACTGCAATTTAGAAATTTGAAGGCCAACAAAAATATTACTACAATACAAATACAAATTGAACTGCATTATTGTATGGTATGTCTGTAGTACTATTGTGACTTTAAATATATCACAACTACATCCAGCTTTAAGCCATAATTAATTGTTTGATGCAGGTTTAGTTGTTTTCCTTGTTGAAGATAAGCCTTGAATAATTTAATAATTTTTGCCCCCATGCCAAGAGGCAATAAACTACTTCATGCGATTTCTGTGTTCAAAGACGTCGCGCGTTATGTGAATCTCGTGCAAGCGATGGCCACCGCTGCTCACCCCATGCATTTGTGAGAATCCACACACAGGCAGGCATTCCTCGTTTATTTGCATTCAGAGATCGGACGAATCCTTCTCGTAGAATCCACTACTACTACTTGGTATCAATTTGGACGGAAATCCGTTTAATTTAATTGTGTTACAAGGAAATCTTGTGTGAATAGTGTGATCAAGTGGTATACATAAGGTAAGAATAGTTTTCATGCCATTTAGTTAGATTTCAGGCGACATTTGTTTCTTACTACGTGTGTGACGTACGTACGAACGTGAGCAAGTCTTAAGGATTCCATTTTGTTTCGATTCGCAGGCAGGAAAATTACGACGACGCATTCGTCTTTAGGCAGGACTTGACGTTAAATTTGGAAGCAAATCTGACGTTCTTTAAGTAATGAGACACCGTTGACCCATCCATCGGAATGTCTCTTGTGCACTTCGTCCTTCAACCCCTGCCCTCTGGCTCGGAAGAAGCCGTTGGTTTAAGGTAAGGAAAAAGTCTTGATATCATGCATCAACTTCAAACATTTCCATTTCTACCGATGATTACTTTAGTCGTATTCATGTTAAAAAGACATGGATTAGCTTTACTGTGTCTGTTAACCGCAGTGATAATAGCAGTAGTAGAAGTTTTGGTGTGGTTGCTTTCATAGTTAATACACAAATGTGTATTTCCTTATGAATAACAGGTTGAAGGAATTAGGAGAACGTTTGAATCGTCATGGGTTGAACGTAGCCCCAGTTCTAAGTTTTTTGTCATCCGGTACCGTTCCTGGAAGCGGGGGCCCCGAGTCTGGTGTCATAAAACAAATTGTTGTTGGTCCAGCTCATATTGCTTTACTTTTTGAAGATGGAAGGATTGCCAGACTGGCATTTTCAGTTATTTCTGATCGCCTTGATTTGAATAAAACCAATGAGGCTCAGACTACCAAACCGTAAGTAAAAAAATATTATTTTTATTAAATATTAGTACGGTAGCATGTGTAAGGCGAGTAAGGAAGTTGCTTCTACAAGTGACAAGGTGGTTCATTGTCTCCGACTCGCCAGTCGACAACTTACGTTAACATTGGGCATAACACAAATCACAGCTTTCCATTTTTAGTAGCAATGTAATATTTTGATCACTCTTGAAACTAAATAACTCTTGACCTTAGCCCCTCTAAATTCAGACCCGTTGATTTCATGTTTTCTATGTGCTAGCAGAAGGAAATTAATTCGCCTAAACTTCTTTCTTAACCGCGTTACTTTTGTTTTGTAATCTAGACCCAAAGGTGGAATTATCAACTTGAGGCAAAACAGCAACACCTTGAGCAGGCAGCGTGGAAGACTCATGTAGAGCCGGAGCATCTTCAGCGGCTCTTCGAGGAACTGGTAGCACCCGAGGAGTAATCATGGGTGCTGGCTCTCGGTCCCTCGTCCCCGCCCAGTATGTACCAGAAGATCTCATTACTCAAGCTCAAGTTGTACTCCAGGGAAAATCACGGAATCTTATCATTCGAGAACTCCAACGGACTAATTTGGATGTTAACCTAGCTGTGAATAATTTACTATCCCGTGATGATGAGGACGGGGATGATGCAGACGCGGATTCTCAGGACAGCTATGTTAGTGAAGACTTGATGAGCCTTCTAGACTCCGGAATGGGTTCTGGTTCCATTGGAGGAGGCGCTGGGGCTGGTTCTGGTCCTGGTGGAGCCTGTTCTGGAGCAGGCAGTTCTACTGCACCAGAGCCACTCATGCTCTCTGATGCAGTAGATGCTGTTTTTCCTGATGACATGTTCGCATACTCTTCGTTGAGGAGGTAAGATTTAATATTTTGTTATTGTATGATTGTGATGTGAGCTTGACTTTTAGACTAGGAATACTAGAATCATTATTCGTTTTATTTGCAGTATAATAATATTTTATGTCAGTATAATATCGGCTTTTAAGTCGAACTTCAGCTATTTAAACATTAAAATTAGATAAGAACGAGAGCTGGTTTTGCATTGACTCTTGATATTTTTTCTTATATAAAGTCGAAATTATACCTATAAAGACTGGCTTGCTTGATTTGGATATGCATGATTTAGATTTTAGATATTCTGCGCTTTCAATGTGTAGTGCAAGATATAATATAAATTGTAGTTTTTACAAATACAGCCGGACGAGCGGCCGCTCCAGCTTGCGCGCTTCTGAAAGAAACAGTGAAGGTCCTGGCTCCTCATCAGACTCATTTTCGCGATGGAGAGATCGTCAGTATTTTGGACCAAGGCGATGGCTCGAGAATGCCCTTCGTGAGCCATGGAACAACAACTTGAATGAAGTTACTTCAGTGAAAACAACGTCCGGGAGTGCTGACAAGTCGGGTGCTGGTGGAGGGACTGGAGCATCCTCAGTTGGACCAAGTGCTCAACAACAACAGAGTCCTATCTGGCTCTCGGATGAAATTGAATTTTGGCCGTCCTCTGACAATTTCTGCAATTATGGAAATCATAGCTTGGCAGGTGGAAGAAAATTTGTTGCTATTACTGCGATGCACAGTGAGTTGATCGCACTTACTTCCAGTGGACAAATATATCAATGGAAATGGATTGATGTTGAGCCATACAAGAACTCTGACGTAAGTCAATTAGTCAATGTTTGTAATAGGCATTTTTCTTAATCGGTAATCCTTCACTTACTATAAGCGTATAAGCATAATGTGGTTAAACTGATTTCAGGGATTGATGTGCCATCCGAGGGCTAGTGGACTAGGGCTCGTCAATGATAAAATCATTCACCTGAGTTCCTCTTCTATCCGGTGTTCTGTCGTTACTGACACTGGAAAAGTATCAACATGGATGGACGAGTCAGTGGCTCATGTTGCTGGGAAATTAGAGCATTCTAGTATTTCAATCCCTGGAGATATCTCGGCTTCGCGGATAGTTCAACTTTGTACTACTAATCTTTACACGTTTGTGAGGACTGAAATTAATACCGGCTACTGGTGGGGAGTTCTACCTTTTGGACAGAGGAAGAAACTATGGGACAAATACAAGACAAAGGCAAAGAAGAAGGCTTCAAATAACTCAGGAAATCAAGGAGAAATTACAGTGGGATCACAAGTACTGATACGGGTTGCACCATTTTATCAAGCTGGTTCAATTGGAATAACTGCCTACGGTGGTATTCCGAAAGTGGGACAGTTACTTAACTCCGCTTGGAGTCTCAACGATATTTGTAGATTTAAGGTCAGTTGAATGATTGATTTATTATTAATTCGTCATCAAATAGACAATTTTGTATAACTTTTTCAATTACGTATACCTACATTATGAACATGATTCAACTTTTTTCGTAGGTTTTACCTGGTCCACCACGTGCAGCCTCGAATGAAAGCAATAAGAGGAGCAGCACAGATCCATCTCGTGGTTTTTCGGATTCCATAATGCCCCCACCTCCGAGTCCAGCAAGTTCAACTTGCTCAGATTCAACCATTCCATCTACAAGCAGTAATAAACGGGCAAAGAAAAGTCCATCAGCAGCTGATAAAGCACAAGGCAAGAGTGGGTATGAACGTGCCGGTGGAGCTGATGAAGAAGTAAGAATGGAATTTAAAAGATGTGATTTTCATTGAAGACACCAAGTCCATTCCGATTGGAAAAGTTCTCAAAATTGACGGAAACTTTGCCATTGTGAAATTTGCCTCTCCTTTAACTTCCACTACAGCGACCGCGGCCTCTGCAAAGGAAGGGACGTGGAGCTCGGATCAGGAATTGACGAATGTACTTCAAGACTGTCGCCTACTTCGTTTGGACGACTTGCAGTTAATTAAAAATGGAAGTTTGCCGAAAACACCAGATTGTATTCAAAAAGTATATTTCTTTGAAATATTTGACCAGCGCCAAAAATGTACAAATTATAATTTTATGTTTGTGTTTGTTTTCAGGCCCCACGCCGTGTGGTCTTGCCACAGAATATGCTCTCCATGTCCGTGGATACGACTGGAATTCATGCCATTATTCAAGATGGGAAACATCTATCGTTCAAATCGTTTAATCTTAACAACGGGAAAGTAAGTGTTCATTCCCAACATTTTACACAATCGCACACAGCACAAAGTATTTAAGGTTTAGGCTGCAATGCTGTTAGGGTGTTCTAATATATGTGTTTCATCTGTTTTAGGTGGAAACGGAAAGCACATTCCATACGGACACGAACGTGTTTCTTGGTACAGATTACAATAGCATAACTATTTCTGTGGATACCGAGAACATATCCATTTTGAGAGACGGGCATGCGACACTTTATCCATTGGTAAAGGACTGCATTGAAGGGATCAGAGAACCACTTGTCTTGGACTTGCCTCCAGTAAAATGTTTTGGAATTGGAGTCCATGCCCTTCCTCATGTTGGGTCGCAACAAAAGAATCAAGTTGGAGTACTAGTTTTGGCTTTCCAGAAGCAGAACCTGCTGAGTATGATTTTAAAATGCGACTTGGAGGGCATTAAGAATTTTATGGCATCAGGAGGGCCGACAAATTTTGCTGGAATATGAAGAGAAATGTGATGGCGGGAGGAATATTTTACATACCCTTGTGTCATTGACTTGTCCGGTCTCAAATAAAGATGTGGAGGATAGCTCATCTGGCTCTACACAGTCCGGACAGGAGACGAGCCAACCCGTTTCGACAACAGGTAACATAGTTTTAAATGCTTGAGCTGGAATTTGTCTAAAAACATAATTATAATAAAATCTTTCATTCTACAGGGGCTAGCACCAACGCAAGTGCAATCGTAAACCGAATTCAACAATCAACTGTCGTGCTCAGGGATATGATGCGGACAAGAAGCCATGATGACTCGGCTCAACATCCGACTTCAGTTACTGCTCCAGAATCAATGGACACATCGAATGTGGAGGACTCCTCCAATAGCAATGAGAGTTTTCAACGAATGATGCCAGCGGCTCTGCCTCCACAGGCTTGTACTTGGGATTTGAATGAAAGAATTAAAAACAGTCTAAGTGCTCTGACACTTTTATGTGAAACAATACCAACACTAACCCTCCAGGGATTGTTGTCGGACAGGTAGGAGAAGTAGAATTATGTTGTACAATATTTGGATTGGTTAGAATGATTTAAACCTTGAATTGTTTCCCAGGGATGGAAAAGGACATACACCATTTATGGCAGCAGTCACTTCAAGGGCATACCCAGCAGGGTTAATCTTGTTTGAAGCTATCACACGAATTGCTACTAAAGTCATTGGTGACCCCACAAATGAGAGCGGAGAGCGGACTGGTAATTTTTTTTAATGATGTGTATAATTTAACTTTAGAGTTGCTCTATTAACCTTTTTTAAAATTTAAATAGGTTGTCATATCTATGGTTTACCCATCGGGTTCACTCCCTGATGATTCTCCACTTCATGTCATTTGCTGCAATGACACGTGCTCTTTTACTTGGACCGGAGCCGAGCACATAAATCAAGACATCTTTGAATGCCGGACTTGTGGTTTGGTTGGTTCACTTTGCTGCTGCACGGAATGTGCACGAGTTTGCCACAAAGGGCACGACTGTAAACTGAAAAGGACTTCACCAACAGCATATTGTGATTGTTGGGAAAAGTGCAAGTGCAAGGCACTCTTGACCGGAAATCAACAGGCTCGTTACGAGTTGCTCACGAAACTGATTTCTCACACTGACCTGGTCAATTACACCAACTCCAGGTGAGCATGGGCTTTATGATATATCGTATTAAATGCAGATTAGTTTAGTTGAACGTACACTTACAAACTTTGTCTCTTTTGCAGAGGAGAGAATATTTTACTTTTCCTGGTGGCTACAACAGGGCGTCAACTTGTTGAACAAAAACAATTTCGAGCATCAAGCCGTGCCAGAGCTGCAAATGCATCACTCCAGCAGAGCAAAACGGACTCTGATGTTGACATCAACAGCATATTGTGATTGTTGGGAAAAGTGCAAGTGCAAGGCACTCTTGACCGGAAATCAACAGGCTCGTTACGAGTTGCTCACGAAACTGATTTCTCATACTGACCTGGTCAATTACACCAACTCCAGGTGAGCATGTGCTTTATGGTGTATCGTATTGAATGTAGATTAGTTGAGTTAAACGTACACTTACAAACTTTGTCTCTTTTGCAGAGGAGAAAATATTTTACTTTTCCTGGTGGCTACAACTGGGCGTCAACTTGTTGAACAAAAACAATTTCGAGCATCAAGCCGTGCCAGAGCTGCAAATGCATCACTCCAGCAGAGCAAAACGGACTCTGATGTTGACATGCCAGACCATGACTTACAACCACCGAGGTTTAGCCGCACGGCCCTGGAACAACTGTTGGATGATTGGACTGCCTTGAGAGCTATGATAATGTCTGGCTACAGTTTTCCGGATGATGATGTGGACTCCACTGTTGGGACCACTATTGAGACATACCAAAGTGGGACGGCTCTCCTTGATAAGTTTACTTACAGAATTCTAGTGAAGTGCAATAGTGAGGTGAGGTTCATTAGCAAGCTATTTTTAGTACTCTTAAATGCATACTAAATTAAATTCTGGTCACGGTTCAGATGATGGACGTGCTCCTCACAACTTTGATTCGGGAGTTGGAGTCGACACGACGAGCGGAGGCCGAAGTTGTAGCCCGAAGATTCATTCGCTCAGTTTGCAGGATTTTTGTGATAGCTTCCGTGGAATTAGCTCCACCAAACGCAAATGCTAAGAAAACGTAAACAAAAGAATTGGACAAATAAGACTAGAGAATTTTTAAAAATGGAGTCATCCTAATATTTTGATTCCTTGATATGATACTTTTAGTTCATCTGGAGTTCCCGGAGGAATGCAGACTCACATTGAAGCTTGCAGAAAGGTGTTTCAAACTCTACTCATCTTTTCCATTGAAGTAATTGTGTCAAATGGCAAATTCACAAATCGCACCTGTTCGACTTGGGGTCGCAAGACCTACTGCTCCATTTCAGCTGCTACCACAACACACAAATGCGTCGGATTCTAACGTAAGTTTTCCAGCTTGTTATGTTGTGGTAGTTTTACTTCTACCTGCTACGTCTACACTATACTTAGGTTTGAGTCAAATAACTGAAGGTTAGTTCTTTTATATCTTCTCTTATATCAGGGAAGCGAAGATTTATTCAGCGCCGAACCTCTGCAATCCTTTTTTACGGTGGGTGGCATTCCTCATGCCGTTCCTCATAGAGACTCCGGTGTTCATGCCGATACAGAAGTAGGAAGAGACTCTTCACGAAGACGCAATGGAAATCCAAGACAATGCCAACGTTTCCGCATCTAATAACAATAATAACATGGAAGTGGCGGAAATCATTGATTTGAATCAAGGTGAATCGTCTGACATGGAACTAGACTTGCTGGCTGAGTCTGAGTCAGACTCTGACAATGAAGAGGCTGTCACCACGCATCAGAGCAGACGAACCTCTGCTGGTCATCATCATTCTCATCATCAACAGCACGAGTCGTCAGCTGCATCCAATTCAGCTGTTATTCAGGAGACTGGCAATACGACGGGCACCTCAGGTCCAGCCGCCTCAGCGCCTTCTCCAGGTGGAGCTCAATCTACTTCCAATGCTGCTACTACTGGGAGTAGTCAGGCTGCTATTTTCTCTGAAGATGATTCCGATGACTCTACAACTCAGCAAGAGGAAGACGATGAGGTTGAGGATGACGAGGATGAAGGGGCGGAGGACGAAGAAGATGACGAGGAGGATGACTCCATTGACGAAAATGACTCCACGGATGAAAACCACCACATTATCGACTACAATTCGGCTGAGCATGAGCAAATCTTTGAAAGGAGACCAGCTGCGACTGGACAAAGGCCTTCAGGTACTACCGCATCATCTCATCCTGTTTCAACCATGCAATGGGCCATTAGAGGACGAGATCGTACAACGGGTGCATCATCTGGGCTGGTTTTCATTGATCATACAGGTGCGAGTACTGCGGGTGGAGCTCCTGGAGGACTGAGAAGATCGGCTGCAAGTAATGCTGTGGCAGCTGCTGCGGCCGCCGCCGCTGCAGCAGCGGCAGCAGCTGCTTCCGCTGTATCTGCTAGCTCGGGCTCGGATTTAACAATGACTTCAACAGTTAACGGACTTTCAAGATCATTTGCTATTATTATAAGGTAAATCAGTTCANTGTGGCAGCTGCTGCGGCCGCCGCCGCTGCAGCAGCGGCAGCAGCTGCTTCCGCTGTATCTGCTAGCTCGGGCTCGGATTTAACAATGACTTCAACAGTTAACGGACTTTCAAGATCATTTGCTATTATTATAAGGTAAATCAGTTCAGATTAGATTAATGAGATTTTAGATTTTAATTTTATTTAACAATTCTATTTGTCAATAGGGAAATTGGAGACCTTCTTAGACAAATCCCTGACTCCATGAACATAATGCCGCGTTTGTCAAGGAAAATGGAAATTACTCAAGATGACGTAAATGCCTTGGAAGATTATTTGAACCAACACCTGAATGTAACCTGGGATTGGTTAATAACTGTAATGGATTCCACGGAATCCCAACTCAATTTTGGTGGCACCCTTGCAACTGATCGTGAATTTCTGCTCTCAAAGACCAGCACAACTAACAGAATCATCGGTGGTTCGCTTTCACAAAGGACTGCAGCTCATAATGAAACCCTTGCCCAATCCAGGCGTGAATTCCTGTCTTACGCACTAAGCCTGATGCGCTCACACAACAATGAGCATTTGGATTCTCTGCCAGTGATTGATATTGCTAGCCTGAAGCACGTTGCCTATGTTTTTGATGCCTATATATACTTCCTGCGGAGCTTCGAGAACAATCTATCTCCAATTGCGGATTTCGACGATGATGTTTTGGCCGAGAAGGTTGCTCTTTTTGATGGAACTGAGGCCGGGATAGGAGAGACGGGGCGAAAACATGGTTTCTTTGTTAGGTCGGACTCGACTCTGTGTCTAGGTTGTATTCCTACCGATCCATTCCAGGTAATGATCGACTATTCTTTAACTTTGAATTTTAAAACAGTTTAACAGTTTCAAATTGGGTTGGTTTTGCAGACTCCGGTATCGGAAAGCTTACCATTGGCGGAAAAGCCACACCTTCTGCAGCCAACATCTAGACGAGAAGAATTGTTCGGCTTTTACGCCAGAAATCACGAAATTTACTCATTGAGGCTCGGCCTTTCAACTCGAAACCAAAATGATCAGATGTCTACAAGTTCTTTGGCCGAAAGCAGCTCACCGACAAAGTCCAGTAGCTGTGCTTCCACTTCACAGCAAAGATCCTCTAGCTCAGGTGCCAGCCGACCGCCACCGTTGGTAAAGATTATGAAATACGAGACGCAGACGGCGCCTCAAGATTTGACTATGGCAGCCGTACTTGCCGCTCAACAGTTGGCTAATCAAGAGCAAAGGGCTCCAATCATTGTTTCACCCGTTAAGAAGTCAGAATCGTTACCTGCGTTGACGACAAGTGTAATTGTTTGCAACCGTCAGCCACCGTCGTACCAGGTAATAGAAAGATACCGGGGTTAAGTGTTAAATGGTCAGAGCTTGATTCTTATTACTTTTACTTTGAATATCCAGGATGCAACTGGAGGACCTCCCATTGACAACGAAGTAATTATTCCAGAAGAAGTATCGTCAAATATAACTGTAGAGACGTCCAACCCCATCACACAACTCGTCCTTTCAAATAACATTAAGGACGAAAAATTATTTTTACGATGGAAATTGAGTTTGGAACTATTTGGTAGAGTTTTTGTGAATGACGTCGGCCTGGAACCTGGGTCGATTATATCGGAGCTGGGAAATTTCCACATAAAAGAGATTAAGTTTAGAAGGGACATGGAGAAGTTAAGAAATTCTCAACAGAGGGACTTGAATTTCAACAAGTTGGAGCGTGAGAGATCTGGGCTTATTTATCAGTTCCTTCAAGGAATTGAATAGCCATTTTAACTCAACTCAGAGGAGAGCCGGCTCTACTTTAACCTATCCACCTCTTGCTGTGAATCGTGTCAAGGTAAATGAAGTGCTTGTGTTTGTAATTTGAAAGAATCTATTTAAACGAATTTGAAAAATATTGTTTATTTTGAAATGGGTAATGGCAATGGGTTCACATTTTGTTATTTGTTGTTTTAAGGTTACCTTTAAGGATGAGCCGGGCGAAGGTTCAGGAGTTGCTAGATCCTTTTACACAGCTTTGGCAGAGGTGAGTTAGTTCAGTTCGGATTATGTTAAGGTACAATTCTCACCGAAGACATGTTGACAATATTTCTTTAGGCACTATTGAGTGACGAACCGCTGCCACCTCTAGAAGCCTGTCATGGTTGGTGCAAACGCTAGCAAGTACACTTCTCCAACTACGCAGTTCAATGTTTTACAAAGACTGAGGCTCCGTGAAGATTACATTAGAAGAGGACAACAAGTTCGTATTGTAAAGGTTAGCATTTACGGTTATACAGACAGTACTGTATATTGAGTTTTATTTCCTGTGGATTATATGAATTGTTGAGCAAGCAGTGATATTTTATTTGTCTACAGAGAGTTGGTAATACTGGACTGGCTGCCGGGCAGTCAACGACCATTCATCGCGGGCGAGAAATCCGACGAGTCTTGAATTTTGACGCGATGACCATTTCATCCAGCTTCAAGTATTGGGGAAAGTTCAACCAGTCCTCCACCATCTACTTTTAATGATCACTTATCGAGTCATCAACAGCAAATAGGGGAAAGACTATATGGAAAAGTATATTAAATCTTTATAAAATGCGAGTGTCAAGTTGGACCGCACACTAAGTTGATCCTTCTCTCTTAGATTCACCAGCTCCGACCGAGCCTTGCCTCCAAGATCACGGGAATGCTGCTAGAGCTCCCACCACCACAACTCCTGATTCTCTTAGCAAGTGAAGAAACACTGAAGACTCGTGTGGATGAAGCTGTGGATTTGATTCTTACCCATTCCCGTGATATATCCGGTGAAGTCCTTATTGATCTAGACGTATTCAACTTCAATAAAAATACAAGTGCAACTGCAAAGAAAGAGGAGGAGTCTGGGACCACACGTCAGCCTGGTGATCCTACCCCATCTTCTGCTGATGACAACTTGCCCTTACTTTTCCAACCTGGTAAAGCGGGATTCTATTCCGTCAGGCAGGGAAAAGCAACGCCGGAGCGGTTAAATGCGTTCAGGAATATTGGGAGGTAAGTTTGTCATTTCTAACCCACGAAATGGTGCCGGTCGGCCAATTTTTTAATGTTTATTATTTCAAATGTAGAATAATGGGCCTCTGTCTACTTCAAAATGAATTATGTCCAATCGTACTTTGCCGCCATGTTCTCAAATACATTCTTGTGAGAACAATTCGATTCCACGACATGGCGTTCTACGACCCGATTATGTATGAGAGCTTTCGACAATTGGCTTTGGACTCTGAGAAGTCGGATGCGAAGAAAGTGTTTCAAGCACTGGAGTTAACATTTAGGTTTGTAATGCAGCACTCTGGATAGTTTTGTCATGAAGCATAAACCAATTGTATTTGAATTAATTTACGATTTAATTTTAGCGTGGATGAAATGGTTTTTGAACCTCAAGAGCCAAAAATGGAAGCTGTTGATCCTGAGGACATTTGCCTTCCAAAAACAGTAACGGTTGACTTGGTTCCGAATGGACGATTGATTGAAGTGAACCATACGAACATCCATTGACTACATTAGGAAATATTCTGATTACAAAATGGTGCGATCACAACTGAAAGCACTGGAGGAGATTCGACTTGGGATCTACGATGTAATCCCTGCAAGTTCTCTAGACGGTAAGGATTTCACACATGGACATAAAGAGGGATTTTGAATTCTCTGTCAATCTTAACACCATAATTACATGCAGGTTTAACATCTGAGGATTTCCGACTCCTCTTGAACGGGATTTGTGAGGTTGATGTACCTACTTTAATTTCCTATACGAGTTTCAATGACGAAAGTGGTTCATCTGCACCAAGTGGATCTGCCACCGACAGTGGGGCCGGGGCCAGTGGGTCCTCCCCCAGTGAAAGGATTGTAAAATTTAAAAAATGGCTGTGGTCAATCATTGAGAAAATGTCAAGTTCCGAGCGTCAGGAATTACTTTACTTTTGGACGGGCTCCCCATCTCTTCCTGCGAGTGAAGATGGATTCCAACCCATGCCCAGTGTTACAATTCGCCCACCCGATGATTACCATCTCCCAACAGCTAATACCTGCATCAGTCGACTGTACATCCCATTGTATTCCACCAAAGTCATCCTCAAACAAAAACTCCTTCTCGCCATCAAGACTAAGAATTTTGGATTCGTTTGAGACTCCGCGTCCCCGTCATTTCCTTCAGAAATTAATCGAGTCAAATGATAACTTAACCATTTGTAAGAAAAAGTTATTTGGTTAGGAAAGGATTTCTTAGGTGGCGTGTAAGGTAGGATAAATAAATTAGGAGGCCGTGGTTTCCTCCCTTTTTGTATTTTAACCATGAATACAATATTTACATTGTTCGTTATTTACTGATTGATTTAATAAAACTGCATTGGTTATTTATGTGAGGTGTTTTAATTTTCTATTTGGTTTTGCATTGCATTGCACGGGGCAAGTGGGCAATTACTTATAGGCACGAGGGTCGGACGCGGCTCAAATTTGAATGCACTGCGGGAGAAATTTGCTTTGTGAATTGTCAGGCAGGCATGCAGTGTATGACGTTTTTCCAACACTTTTTTCCTAATATATTTTGATTCGAAGAATTCTAGTGACATTTGAACCCCATTGTCTTGTGACTTTGACCTCCTGGGTAATGGCCAACTTTTAGTGCAAGCAGTTGATTTAACATGTTTTGCATATTAGCTGTGAGTGCCTTCAATCATCACATTTGCCTTACGTACGAACGTCCCACCCCATCTCCGTTTTTTAACTCAACTCACAGCCAACACTAATTGTGGATACGACAAACCTGAAGAAAATTATCCGACCCTTGAGCAATTCGGGTAAGTGTCGTTGTTAATTTAAATATGTATGTGTGTTAAATCTTAAATTGTCAGAAGGTTTTGTTATTGTTGGCTACCAGCTGCGAGCGAGTTATCCAATCCGCTGGACTGGCTGCGGTTGTAATGTTAATTTAAGCTGCGAAGTTATGTTAGTACTGGCTTTCGTGTTGTACGAGTTTGATGTACTTGTTTGTTGACTTTATTTCCCATCCATCTGTCGCCAAAAAAATTATCCTTTATCTCAACATCAACCTTAATGCGTTTCGTTTCTTTTGCCTTATGTCATTTCAAATGTACTTTACTTACTATCTTTAGTTGAACCTACCTCATTCTGTTATTGTATGTACCAGGGTTAGAATTTGAAGTAATCCAATTTCCAGTCCGATTTCAGTTTGAGAAGCCAATCGAGTCGGTCTTAGGAATTTGCTTTTTTCTGGTCCTTTATTTAAGGACAAAGGATGCAATTTTCTCTATTTCGAAAGATGTGCATGAGTAGTTTCTTTCATTATTCGTAGGTACATTACCTTTCCTTGGCCCTTTGCACAAGTTAGTCAAAGTGTTCCACGTTTGACGTTCAGTCGTATTTTGTAAAGGTTAAAAATTTCAACCAAATGAGTGAAATCAATTACAATATTGTTTACATTACGTTACAATAATTTAACTTGTTTTTCTAGTAACAGCGACAGCGGCCAGAAATGAAGAAAGGATTTGGAAAGCGGAAAGGGATTGAACTCTTGCCTTCACGGCCAAAGATTATCCCACAACCAGAACCACCACCCCAACCAGCACCAACAAAAACCGGAAACAGCTCTTCAAGTTTGGACAACGTAACTCTGACCAATGGCAACCACTCAGTTACGACACCTTTTCCATCAACATCCAAACCTCCCACACCGGCATCCCGATCCAGAATCAGAAAAACTCCATCGGGGTCAAGTTCCCAATATCCGGCTGGAATATATGACGACGTCAGCTTGGAATTTCGGGGAGAAGAACTTTTGCGCTCTCTCAGCGTCCTTGTTCGTGCTCGTGACCTGGACTATGAAAAAAGACGGTTGGGCTGCGATCCGGCTGTAGCTTGGAACCTAACCCATTCATCTGAAAGAGCTGCGGCTGCGGGTCATCCAAGAAGGGTACCGCCCAGGCCCAGTACTTTTGAATTTACCAAGGTAGGTGAAATACATTTCCTGTCTGTAATTCAAAGTAATTTACGCAAATCATTTAACTCTAATTTTAAACTTCCACAGGAAATGTTCACAAGTGGGGTGGACAACACACCAGCTTTACTTGCGGTGACTCACCTCCTCTTTGAAACCTTAGATTATGAAGAAACAAAGACAAGGTTTAGAAACTGTTGGCCAGCTCATGATAAAAAGCAGGAGGCGGATTACCGCAGCATTGCATTTAAATGGGCCACTGAACTTTATCAAGTAAATTCATTTTTAATTTGGTAATCAAATCTCAACCCTTACTCTAGAGACTAATTTTGTTTTAAAATTTATTCAGGCTAGTCCAGAATTTTTTGTATTTGGGCAACCAACCGTTCGCGTTTTCATGAAACCCTGCGGTGACCAATGCTTAAAGTTTTTGGAAGGATTTACTCAATTGGCATTGTATTCTCTATGTGAGCGTCGTAAAGGTAAAGGCCGACAGTACAATTACAGTTGGATTTGGATATGTCGGACAACGGACTTTAGTTTGTATTGTAATTTCTTAAAGATTTTTATCCGGAATCCTCTGAACCGCCTCTGGCCAAATTCGAGCATTCTGATGATCCAGAAGTAACTGCTGGGCAATTAAAAGTTTTAAATGCTCGCTACCAAACCCTGGTTCATAAAACTGTGGCTACCCAAAGAGCCACAATGCAAATGATGGTACATTATGAAAACCAGGACAAGTAAGTCAATTTATCTTGTTTTGTTGGCTAGATTTAGGTTTGATCTGTCAAATTAGCTACTTAAATACAACGTAAAATTTTGAATTGATAATTTCTGGGATCTGGGAGTAATGATTGCCCTCTCCTTGTGACGGGTGGGGTAGGTTTTTCTCGTTTTTCCTCATCCCCCTGATATTGCACAGCTTGACAGCTTGCCCTGCACGTGCTGTTATGTGACTATTTGTATGTTGGTTGATTGGGCCTATAGCCATGTCTATAAATTCTTACTGAGTAAACACAACGTAATTCTAATATAATGCTAACATTATTTTGCATTTGCAGAAAACGTAACTCTGCCATGGAAGAGTCAGTTAAACGGGTCGAAGCTGAACAGCAGATGCTGAGGGATGTAGTTACTGAAAGGAGAAGTCTTTTCCCTCCTGACGCAGAAGACCTTATTGCTAAACGCGTAGCCATCATTCATGAAGCTGTGAAAGCAACAACAGTGGAAATTCCACATGTTGAAGACGCGCTTTGCTCAGGTAGATTAGTTTAAATCATTTTAAAAGATTTGAGTTTGTCTTACTCACGTTTGCTGTTATTTTGTACCCTGACGCAGTTATGGAAGGAGTTCTGGAAGATAAAATTAGTCAGGCTCACGAAGTTTATCAAAAGTTTATAGACTTCTTAAATAGACACGCTCGTCTGTGGTCAATTCTTCAAGCTTACGATGAGAACCATTGTGTCAAGCTCGATGCTGCAAAGCTAGATTGGAAACTTGAGGTAAGGATGGATGCAATTTAACTGATAATTTCTTACTGACCACAATGCATTTACATGCATGCACATGAGAATCGAAGTGTGTACTTCTCTTTTTATTTACGACAGAGCTTGGACGGAAAACTTGAGCTGGGAGATTTTTTTGCCAATGCAAGTAATGTTATGAGCAGCTTCACAAGGAAACTGGAAAGCGCTCGTGATCTTCCAGTTGATCTCAAAGCGGCAGTACTTTCACAAGACGCTCGAATAAAAGAGGTGAAAGAAAGGCAAGACAAAATACTTCAAAACATGCCTGAAAGAAGCATTGAAGACTTACTACGGGAAACCACACTAGAAGTTCAAGCTTTGTCCATGAGATTGGAAGGAATAGATTGGAGTCGGCTGTCCAAATGTGGTGAATTTTATGATGGACAAAAGGCATTCAGTTGGTCACCGCCGAAACAGGAGGTAGATTTCACAAGGACAACAGGACTTACGCCCGCCCTCGAACGTTTCAGTTCCTTGTTTCCGAGTACTTCCCAAAGTAAGTGCAGGCAATAACGTTGATGACGCTTTTGAAGCTTCGGTTTTATCGTTCTGAACTTATCATTTTGAATTTTATTTTATTTTATATCAAGATGAACCTGGCCCCTCCCAAATGCAAGACAAATCTACAGTGCT